>JASCZW010004540.1:0-43722 GCA_034211315.2 Aedes japonicus | reverse complement strand
CAGGGCTAGTTGAAACTGGCGAAAAAAGACCTTCGAACACGGAAAGCGCGAGTATCGCCATCAACTAGCGATGTGAAATTGGTTTACTGTTGTTGAACCCCTTGGTCCGAAGTACACCTTGCACCATGCACCTTAAAACACATTCTTGCGCTTTTCGATACTAGCAGCTTTGTTTTTGTTTTGATTCGCTTTCTTATTTTGACAGAATGTTTGAGTAATTCTCCGTTGTGAATTTAATTCACAAAATAGAAAACAAAACTACCTGCAATAGCTTTAAACATATATTTCCCGGAAACATTGCTCAGTCAGCTACCAATCCGACTGTTACCGGTAGCTCATAGATGTAATGCAATAATCTTACTTCAACCGGCTCAACCACCAGGTAGCTCCATCGAGATTTCCGCTTGCAGCGTTTCAGTTGGATTCACTAGACGTAACAGCTTCTCTCAAGCGCGAATTTACTATAGCAGACAGGTGTGCCGCCTCATTCCCAGCCAGCTCCACCCACTGCCAACGTGTCAAACGTGTCCCGAAAGGCCGAACAGCTCAGACCTGCCAGCCAACGCCGCCGACCAACGGAACGTGCAAGAAAGATGAAAGAGCTGGCTTTCGAGTTCGAATGTTTGACTGTTTGAAATACGAGCGAGCACCGTGCGATCCTACCTTTGGCAAAGGAACACGAACACGGTACAGCCAGTCGTCGTGACTGGTATCAAATAAATATTATTAATAGCTGGTAAAGGTAAATCATAAAAGTAATACACATAGGAAAATCCGACACTTTTAACGTTCGCGCATTTTCCCTCAGTTGAACCTACAAATAACGAGAATGTGCAACATCCACAATGTCAGGTTATTCACAGAATTCGGACCGAACACCTACGATTATGAAGTGTCTACCTCTCGAACTCGAGTATGAAATCCGAAATGATGTTGTTTTCTCAATTTTCAAGATTTATAGCTGAGCTCTGTCCGACATAAGTGTGGCTCGTTTATCATTTAGATTTGGCCGCTTGGCGAGGACCTACCGGGCGGTCGCTTTTATCTGATGCCGATTTTTTTTCTGCGTGTTATTATGCTTGAAATTGACCTGGCCAAATACTGTCTGCACCGTGTCGCCTCATCCGTTTGTTGGAGGCTTGTGATAGATTGAAATGTGATTTCCTACGATTGCTGCCAGTGTCGAGCAAAACGATGATGGAGCGGTGAAGATAATTGCTGCTCACGACTTATGATGGCAGCGTTTTGAGTGATAATTAATAAGATTGCAATTTATTACATAGTTATGGGACTGTTTTGGACGAGATGTTAACGACGGTAATGTGCAAGATTGAATGGGATGGGTCTTCTGGATCATCAAAATGACGCGTTAAGAGAATTTTGACTGGGCAGAGATTGGCGTAACAGTGAGGAGGTGACAAGGAGGGATTAAGCCCGCCTAAAGGATGTACCGTTGAAAATCCGCACACTATATATAAATTCGAACTTTTGATACGTTGGGCAAAATTAATTGAGTTTTGAGCATGGACATGGTTTAATGTGTTTTGTTTACAATCTGTGAGTTGATTCTATCAGGTGCGCAAATTTTTTCAAAAAAATTTGAGAATCGGGAATTCCATGGTGGCTGTAGTAACGGTTGAAGAACGTCTGACTGTTGTTCGGAAGCAAAGATCCAGAAAAGAAAGCCGTCAGGTCAACGAAAACGATCACAGATGCTTAGTTGAGGCTTTTAAACGGAAACCGATCGCCTCAGTTCAACATGAGGTTAAAAAGTTGCATGTGAGCAAGACTTTCGTGTAGAATACCAAAATTCGTGCTGGACTACGTATGTTTAAGGTTCAGAAGTCCCAAAACCGTGACGAAAAAAAGAAACGGTCGGAAAAAGTCATGCCAAGAAGTTGTACGACCAGAAGTTAACGAAACCAAACTGTTGCGCATTGGTGTAACTACTGGGGGTGCCTAGGGAGCCAGGCCCCTCCAGAATTCTGTAGCATAAAAACCACAATCCCCTGGATTTTTCACTAATTTATTGCTAATTTGAAATGAAACACTATTCATAATCTCTACGGAATTGTAGGGATTTTTTTCCAGTGTAAGTTGTTTTTGTACTTTGCTCCCTTTAGAAATAGATTGAACGAGTTACTATTTCTGAAGGAGTAAAGTGCACATACCCTTTTTCCTACACTTTGCACTTACCCCAATGTACCTTATAGGAGGAAAAGTTGGTACATTTATCAAGAAAACCATAGTTAACCAAAGAATCAACATTACATCCACTTTGCTTGAAAGTTTGCGTCTGTTGAAATGTTTTGAAATTGGAAAAAGCTTCCCAACATTATAGGATACCAGTAGTGAACAGCAATTTTTACTAGAACCAAAGATGTGAAGCGAAAGCATCGATAGGTCCGATAGTGCTCGGTAGATTATGAAATTGAATAGAAGTAGTTTACACTCCCTTAAGACCAGACCACATGTGATGGAAATTAATTTCCAATTAGATGTTTTAAAACCACAACATCTCATTTTTATCAGTAGTGTTGTTTCTCGTCGATGTTTATTTAACAACCTCAGAGAGAAAACCGGTAAGGTGTCGTATGCTGATCCATTAACAGCGTGTTCCTACAGGTACTCCGTCATTGGATAACTACACTACTAATAATGTTGTGTATAAATGTTGCGTTTGCTTCAAAATACTGTTAAACAAAAGTCCTATGCCTTAGCTCTAAATAATTCTGAATTCTAATAATTCAATTCTATTAATATTCACACATCTAGACTCATATCTAAAATAAAAGCGATAGTAAAATCTAGAGCCTGTTAAATTAAAACATAAGATTTTAAATAGTTTTCTATGCACGTATTTTAATTTTATTATTCAAGAAGGTATAACAATAATGAGTTTTATTTGAAGGCGCATTTTAGAATTCACGATATCAATTTTTCTTGTACGAACAATTTAGTAGAGTATAAAGTCCCAGATTGATTAAAAGTTTCGAAGCTAACGAATGTTCATAAGCAAAATATGGAGATAGAAGTTTATTCATTAACGAAAATATTTTCTAAAATCTAGTTTTAGAAGTAAGGTAAACATATAATCAGGTAAGTTCCTGAAATCATAACATTTGTTGGGGATGACTTCAGTACCACTAGTTGTCGATATAGACCACAAAATAGGCCTATATTGTAAAATTTTATCAAAATTCACTTCACACAAAACAGTT
This sequence comes from Aedes japonicus, assembly GCA_034211315.2. Taxonomy (NCBI): domain Eukaryota; kingdom Metazoa; phylum Arthropoda; class Insecta; order Diptera; family Culicidae; genus Aedes; species Aedes japonicus. The sequence goes on along the minus strand of JASCZW010004540.1, from coordinate 40,501 downwards.
GATTTACATTTATTCTTAAGATAAAGGGTGATACGGTCAAAATTTGGTCAAGGGAAAACGCGTGTAAATCGGTGAAATCGTTTATTTAAAAAATCAAATTAAATTTCTTTTTCAAGTTCAATTAGTATAAAATTCAGGAAAAATATTCAGTTAGGCTTCCGTTTTTCCAAATCCGAATTGCTGGGCCTTACGCTTGACCCCTGCCATTAGATTTTGTACAGCCACCTTGTCCACCTTCTTCGCCGAAGAAAGCCAGTTTGCCTTGAACCGCTGCTCGTCCTTAGCAGTTTTTTTGGTCTTCTTTAGGTTCCGCTTGACAATAGCCCAATATTTCTCAATTGGGCGGAGCTCTGGCGTGTTGGGAGGGTTCTTGTCCTTGGGAACCACCTGCACGTTGTTGGCGGCGTACCACTCCATGGCCTTTTTACCGTAATGGCAAGATGCCAAATCCGGCCAAAACAGTACGGAACAACCGTGTTTCTTCAGGAAAGGCAGCAGACGTTTATTCAAACACTCTTTCACGTAAATTTCTTGGTTGACAGTCCCGGAAGCTATGAAAATGCTGCTTTTCAAGCCACAGGTACAGATGGCTTGCCAAACCAGATATTTCTTTGCGAACTTTGACAGTTTCGTGTGCTTGAAAATATCTGCTACCTTTCCCCTTCCTTTTGCCGTATAAAACTCCTGTCCCGGAAGCTGCTTGTAGTCGGCTTTGACGTAGGTTTCGTCGTCCATTACCACGCAGTCAAACTTCGTCAGCATCGTCGTGTACAGCCTCCGGGATCGCGCTTTGGCCGTCGTATTTTGTTTATCATCGCGATTTGGAGTCACTACCTTCTTGTAAGTCGATAGTCCGGCTCGTTTTTTGGCTCTGATGCACGGTTGTAGACGATACACCCAGCTTATTTGCGGCATCTCGGAGAGATAGGTTAGGGTTTCGCTTGAAACTACCGGCAACTCTCTTTGTCGTCTCAGCGGCTTCCGGTTTTCGATTTCCCCGATCCAGACTTCCTGGCTGTCGACAAACGTTCCCCAAACACTTTAATTACATTTGTAACGGTTGATTTGGCAACTTTTAGCGATTTTGCCAACTTTGCGTGCGAGTAGCTTCGGATTTTCGCGATGCGCGAGCAAAAATTTTGATACGCTGCTCTTCTTGCTTGGACGGCATTTTGACAACTGAAGAGTGAATTCCAAAATCAAAATAGGAGCAACATTCTCACACACACACCTTCAAAATGAGGGGTGTTCAGGTTTTTTAAATGCAAGATTGAAAGAAATACGTCAAGTTGATATTGACCAAATTTTGACCGTATCGCCCTTTAGATCGGAACTATTCTCCGCCTCGGATGAGTTGAGACGCCTCAAGAGAATCAAAAGGTGACTATAGTAAACTCGTGTGAGTCCATTCTCCATTTGAACCACATAGAATAATACGATGTATATATTCATCCCACTCGATTCTTTTAAGGCATCTCGACTCACCGAGGCGCAGAAAAGACCTAATTATTCGATTAAACCTGTTTTGATTTATCAATTAAAATAACCTGTCCCCAGCAATTACGCTACTTTTGTCACTATTTTCAGTATTCTTATAAACGAAAAAATTTAAGACTTCTTCAGTGTCTCGTACTAATAACTCGACTACTAGTACGAGGCACTGAAGAAGTCTGCACATTGTAGACGAAATACGCGTATCTGTCATGATATGCAAAGGTAGTTCTACTACCGAATTTTAATAATTTCTACTTGCATGCAAAGGTAGTTGGAATTAAATGGAAAATACTAATTTTGCTTCTGATTTCTAGTTATATGTATTCCACTAAACAGCTCAAACTCTCTAGGATTCAGGATTTTTGTGTTAATTAATGTCTGACACCCTTTGTGTTCATATTGTAATTGAATATTCTTTATTTGATTATTACAATCCACGGCCCAACAACTAATAGAATATGAAGAAATCTTTGAATACAACTTAGCTAATTTCAAAAACATAAAAATTAAGCTAAACTAAATCAACTGACAATCAATCATACGAAATGAATTACATATCGTACGCGCTGTGGATGTCTTCTACAGGTTTGTATTTGAAATAATTAATGATAACGTACCTATTAATAGAAAAAGACGCAGATGTAACTACAAATATTCAATATGGATTATCAAGAATATGATTAGTTTGAAAAATCAGAAGCAAAAAGGATTTACAAAATTTAAAAAAATACAACTCTAGTGTCAATCTTCAAATTTATCTGAATATCTGTGATCAGCTTAATTCAGCAATCAATTCCGAATTGGAAGAGTATAATTTCAGAACAGAGCGCGAAATCAAATCATGCCCTAAGCAGATTTGCAAGTATGTCAGAACAAAATTAAAATCAAACAACTTCCCTTCTAAAATGCATCTTGATGACAAAAACAAAGAAAAGCCCTGGTGAGATTTGTGACATGTTTGCAAAGTTATTCCACGAAATTTACACGACATTTTCAGATCATGATCGCGATCTAGATTATTTTTAATTCTTTCCAGCATCTTCAAATGACATTAGAATTAGTCAGGTACTATGTTCAAGACATTCTTGCTGGTTTGAAAAATCTTGATGCTGGGAAAATTGCGGGACCTGATGGAATCCCTCCAGCATTTATGAAAAATCTTGCATTTGAACTAACTTTGCCTTTATTTTGGCTCTTCAACTTGTCACTTGATTCAGGGCAGTTTCTAAAAATTTGGAAAAACTCATACCTAATACACATTTATAAGTCAGGAAACATATCCGATATTCTCAATTACCGTGAAATTGCTATTATATCTAGCATTTCAAAGCTTTTTGAAGCTATTGTCAATAGAAAACTGTTAAGTCAAGTACAAAATGAATCCTAGAGGGTTTGAGCTGTTTAGTGGAATACCTGTAACTAGAAATGAGAAGAAAAAATGGTGTTTTCCAATTTAATTCCAACTACCTTTGCTTATGTTGACAGCTACGCGTATTTCGTCTACAATGTGCAGACTGCTTCAGTGTCTCGTACTAATAACTCGACTCAAGTTAGCAAAAATAGAAACATTTGCGGATTAATTTCTTAAATGGGTACAACCATATTTAATAAATCGGCCACAAGTAGTCAGTTTTAATGGGAAAACGTCACACCCTGTTCATGTATTATCTGGAGTTCCCCAAGGCTCGCTTCTAGGCCCTTTACTTTTGATTTTGTTTGTCAATGATATTTCTTACATTTTTGAACAGGTCAGAATTCACATTTATGCAGACGACATGAAACTATTTATGGAAATTAAAAATAATCAGGATAATGTAACTTATATCAACGAGATATTATAATTTTACATATGGTGCAATAAAAGCTTACTAGAAATAAACGATAAGAAATGTAACTTAATTACTCTCAAAAGAAAATGAAATACACCACAAATTACTGTTTCTTTAGAAACTAAAATTGTAGAAAAATGTGAGAGAGACAGAGATTTAGGTGTTATTGTAGATTCTAAGCTTACTTTCATCGACCATTACAACACAATTATCCATAAAGCAACCAATATGCTAGGTTTTATTAAACGTTTTGGTCAAAACTTTCATGACCCATATACGATCAAAACATTGTACGTTGCATATGTCAGGTCTAGAGGTCTAGAGTATTGTAGTGTCATATGGTCTCCTTTATGAAAACACATGAAGAACGATTCGAGTACAAAAACAGTTTCCTTTTGTGTGCTCTCCGAAAATTAGGCTGGACAACATTTCCACTTCCGTCTTACGAAGCACGATGTATGCTTATTGACATTCAAACTCTTTAAAGAACGAAGAGAATTTGCCATGATCTCTTTTTATTAACGATATTGTATCACATCGCGGGCTCTCCCACTACTCCCTATGTGGTGTGAATTTATACACTCCTCGCGGCATTTGAGGAATCGGAACTTGTTTGTATTAAATACCAATCGGACAAACCATGCGAAATTTGGACCAATTAACCAAATGATGTCTCTCTATAATCTGCATTGTTAGTCAATGGACTCACACAATGCCACGAAGTAACCTACGGCATTTTTGCGGCCAGTGACATAACCAACGGACGTTCCCTCAAGTTGACTAATATTGTCTCATTTGCTTTGGATTAAAGACTGTATTCGATGAAATTTGGACACACGTAATTGTTCGTAACTTTTTAGCGTGTGGGTAAAAATTGATTATTTTTATAATGCCATAAACTTTCGAGGGATGTGGATTTAATGTCGGTCTATAAGCACCAAATTGGGTCTATTCGTGGATGCAACTACGTCCCATTTGATTAATTTATTAGTAAATGCAGTCTTTGTACGGTTTTTATTCCTAATTTTATGAGGCATTGTAACCTGTACTGGATTTACTTAATACAACATTTAACAAAATAAACTAAAGTAAAACTGCCTCGAAACACTTAAATGATGATCATATATGATTTATCAGCCATTCAATATTGAAAACATTATGATTCACTATACAATGATTTTGTCCCTTCGATGTGTGTTTAGATGAATACAAACAACCGCAAATTCATGCATTTCCACTTGAAATTTTACCAATAACAACCTTTTTACTACGTTATTGATACAACAAGCCATAGTTGGGAACATACAAAAACATATGTCCCCAACATTTGCGCCTACGATTTTCTTTGTAAAATCATTGTTGATTCTAGCTATGTTTAACAGTTTGTTTGTAACGTGTAACTATTTCTTGCACATCTAGAGTGCAATATTTGTTTTATCGATTCAATTAAGCCAAATTTAGATCACTTGAAGATCGTGAAGATCTGTTCAGCATAACCAGTGAAATCATGATGCCCCAAAAGTTCAAGAAACCGAAAATTACGCGGAAGTGAACAACTATAAGGGAAGGTCCATTAATTCATGTCACTGCAGTAAGGTGGAAGGGGGTTGGTTGGGGAAAACATGACGATCACACAAAAAAACTTGGCAGCGCCCATACACAAAACGGGACAAGGCCGGGGGGGGGGGCATAAAAAGTCCCTTTTTGCGTGACATGATTAATGGACGTTCCCTAAGTTGATTAATATTGTCTCATTTGCTTCGGATTCAAGACTGTATTCGATGAAATTTGGACACACGCGATTGTTCGTAACTTTTTAGCTTGTGGGTAAAAATTAATGAAATTTTATATTTCATTGTGTTGTGTCAATTGTGTAATGAGTTTCGTGAAAATCGGTTGAGTGATTTCAGTAATGGCTTTAATGAAAAAATAGTGCGCCAACAAATGTAGGCACTCACTTCGAAAACCCAAACGCTTCTCATCGATGGATCGGAAAACAGCTCGGCATCGCACATTCAACCGTATCTCATGTGATCAAAACGTTCAAGGACCGTAAGACAACCAAGCGGAAAATGGTACTGGCAAAAAACGTGGCACATCAAATCCGGAGAAGGCCAGGATGGTATTGAACCAATTTAAGCGTTATCCCAACATTTCGATCAGGGATGTTGCGAAAAAGGCGAATGTTTCAGTTTGTTTTGTGCACAAAACAATGAAACGTTCCGGATTGCATGTGTACAAGGTCCAGAAGGCACCGAACCGGAGCAATAAACAGCACTCGGTGGCCAAAACTCGTGCAAGAAAACTGTACAGGGAGTGGCTCACAAAACCGTTCTGCATTGTGATGAACGATGAAACCTACATTAAAGCCGACACCAAACAAATGCCAGGACAGGAACACTACGTCACCACCTCTAAGTTGGCCGTTCCGGAGAGTGTACGGAAGAAGAAACTGTCGAAATTCACCAAAAATTCTTTGTCTGGCAAGCGATCTGCGGATGTGGCCAAATGAGTCAGCCCTTTTTCACCTCTGGGACCGTCAACGGACAAATCTACAAGGACGAATGCCTCCAAAAACGACTTCTGCCCTTCTTGAGATCTCATGATGGCTCGACACTGCTTTGGCCAGATTTGGCATCTTGCCACTATGCCCGGCCCGTCTTAGACTGGTACAAAGATAATAATGTAGTTTTTGTACCAAAAGACCTCAACCCTCCAAACACTCGGAACTTCGCCCAATTGAAAAATTTTGGGCAATCATAAAGGCAAAGCTCGTTAAAACTCCAAAACTGATAGAAAATGAACTTGAACTAAAGAAAGTGTGGTTAAAAGTAAGTAAGCAAGTCGGTCCCTATCATTGCCCAAAATTTTATGAAAGGGGTCAAGGCAAAGGTGCGGGCATTTGGGTTGGGAGAAAAGGTTCAAAAAGCAATGATGACAAAACTTAACCAATTTTTTTTTTTAATAACCATTTATTTGCACAGGCTCAATCAAATTAACTTTACAGAGCCAAATTTTCATATTTTTATACATCATTTATCTTAAAACTAAAGTTAGGAGGAAAGAGCCGATTACTCGCGGCCGTCTCGAGGTTAATAGGAATTACAAATTACGGATGGGAAAGAGGGTGGAAATTAAAAGTATGGTTTACATAACACATTAAATTTAAAGTCTAAATTATCTAAACACTTATAAAGTATACAACTTATGGTTTTCTTTTGACTTGATCATTTCTTGAAAAAGAAAAAAAAAACACACACATACACATACACATATTAAAAAAAAACGCATACTAAACATACAGGTTAAACTAACTACAATCTAATGCTAATGTTAGTCAAAAACACATAAATGAGTTTCATGTACTCCAAATCACGTATAGCCAAAATATCTCGAATTGGCACATTGGGTTGTCTTCCTCGAGCCCGAAGGGAATCATAAAGCTCAGATCTGATTCCACAATGTTCAGTACAAGACCAAATAACGTGATCTGCGTCCTGATAGCCTTGTCCACACTCACAGAGATTGCTGTCGCTCAGCCCAACCCGGTATAAATGAGCGTTCAAAGAATAATGATTGGACATGAGGCGAGACATGACACGAATGAAGTCTCGACCCACATCCATCCCGCTAAACCAAGATTTCTTCGACACCTTTGGGATGATAGAATGTTGCCATCGCCCCAAATCTCCTTTACTCCATTTATACTGCCAGCTGACGAGTGACTGTTGACGAAAAATAGGAAAAAATTCATTAAAGGCGATTTGTCGATCATAAATATCGCCTTCCATAGCGCCCACCTTTGCAAGCGAGTCCGCTTTCTCATTGCCCAAAATTGAACAATGAGATGGGACCCATACAAAGGTGATGATGAAATAACGCGAAGATAAAGCACTCATGAGAAAATACGAGGAGTGCTTTACCGGCCTCAATGAGCAAATAGCCTCTATAGAACTGAGACTATCTGTGAAAATGAAGTACTGATCCGGTGTTAATGAGGCGACAATATAAAACTTAACCATTTAGTAGTACTTTATTTCCAGAAAGTTTGAAAAGAATCGGGCTTAAGGAAAATTTTTGGTGACCTATTTTGTGTGTCCAAATTTCATCGAATACAGTCTTTACATCGGTCATCGTAAAGGGCTATTCATAAACCACGTAGACTTTTCTGGGGGGAGGGGGGGGTGTGGTGTGGCAAAAGTCAACGCTCCATACACAAATAAAAAATTGTATGGAGAAAAGTCTACGAAGGGGGTTGAGATGTTCAAAGATAAGTCCACGTGGTTTATGAACAAGCCCTAATAGCAACATGTTTTTGTTAATTATTTCTTAACTAATGACACATTTGAAAAATTTCCTAAAATTTTCTGAGTGACTACAAAAAAGCTGCTCAATGTACATAACACTCCATCAGTTATTCCAATAACAGAACCTTAACAAGGTATTCGCTAGAATTCAGAAAAATCAAACGTTACCTTAATTCTTCAATGCAAACACAAAAACTTGGCCACGTCTTTTGATGAATGCAGAAACCCGTTAGAATTGATGCGAGATAAAAAAAACACACTCAAATAAATGCGTTTCTTCGCTTAGAAACAAGCGGTGGGCATTCCGTGTTCACGGACGGTAATTATCGTTTAATTTATTGACAAAGTTGAAAAAGAAGAAATCCGCCTGAAACAATGTTTGTGCGAGATAATCTCGGAAGACCACCCCGATCATGTTGCATTTTAGCACCTTTAGTAATATTTTCGCACAACAACAAGCGGATGCTTTATCGCACCGTCCGTCCGGCCATCGCAATGTCGTCGCCGTCGTTTTGTCGTCTGATTGTTGACGTGCGAGGGAAATTGTAGGTATTTACACGTTAATTTGCGACTGCTGTTATTCTTCTCATCATTTGCCTTGAAGTATCACATTAGTTTTGTTTTATAATGGATTTAATCCAACCGGCAGACATTGCAAAAAGAGGTGGCATCGCGAGGAATCGTACACACCAGCATCAGATGGCTAAGCTGAGCCTGAGAAAATCGTTTGGACTAGACTAACTGGTTTCAATGTACAAAGCTGTAGTTTTTCGCTTCTGTTTTACAGAGGTCTACAGAGGTTGAATTATGTTGAATACAAACTGAGGTCAAAATGGCTGATTGTGTTAGTTGTCAACAGCGTGATTTCCTTGTCCGTCCAGATATACTTTATGTCAAAATATTTATGTTAGGAATTAGCTCAATGCTAACTTTAAAAATACAAATTCAACTAACAGCCCATGTATAGACTGTTCCGTTATTTATAAAAACACTAATCATTAACCGTCAATTCAAAATGCGTCCACTATTCAACCAATATTGGATGCGTCCTATTGTTAACATTCAAATTAAACTGATGCCATTTTTTTTTCAATTTTTCTCACGGTAGTTTGAAAATGCGTGGTCTTTCTCCCGAGCAAAGAAAACGGATTGTGCACAAACGGTGCACCGTTAGGAGTCTTTTGGTCATCAAACTGGCTGAGGAAGAAGGTGTAAGCGTCGGAGGAGTTCAAAACGCATTACGGAAGTACCAACAACAGTCCTGTTTCATTGATTCACCGGGAACGGGGTAGAAATCCCGGTCCCGATGATCCTACGATCGACAGAAAGGTAAGGAACTATTTCAAGCGTCATCCTTCAGCATGAGTCCGAGATATGGCGAAAAAGCTAAGTAAGTACTTCCAGGCAACTAATGTTATGTGTATAAAGTAGAGAATGGGCCTGCAAACTCGTTGGAATCAGATGCAGCCAAACCGAATCACCAAACAGGCTGAATCTGTGAAACCGAGGGCTCGAAAGCTGCACGATAAACTGCTGACCAAAAAATGGGGCTGTGCTGGGGATGGACGATGTAATAAAACTTCATAAAACTTCATTATAAAAGTCTGCCGGGACCACAGTTTTATACCCTGCGAAAAATTCTTCAAGAAGGTAATGGCGTGGAAGGCCATATGTGGATGTGGAAAAATATCTCGTCCATTCATTACGACAGACACAATGAATGGTCAACTCTACGCGAAGGAGTGTCTGCAAAAAAGGTTGCTACCCTTGATCAAATAGGATAACAAGCCTACAATCTTTTGATCTGATCTTGTTTCCTGCCATTACTCTAATGTACCACTCTAGATACAAAAGGAATAACGTCGTATTTGTACCAAACGAGATGAATCCACCAAACTGCCCAGAGATTCGCCCTATCGAAATTACACTGTGCAGAAGTAGTGTTAAGGGAAAAGTTGGAGAACTCGCATACCCTACGAAAAATCAAGCAATGAAAAGAAAACATTATTATTTAATATGTTTGATGTTAATATGTATGTAAAAATAATCAATAATTACAGTTTGATCTTTCTTATTTGAGAAACAAAGAGTATTTAGATTTTTTGGAACAGTGTATAAAAATGGCGGTGAAACAAGGCATAAGATTTTCAAATTTCACTACACGACACGTTTCCTACTCATAACGTCAAAACCATTATAAATTGACATTAACTAAGTACAATAAGACATTAGAAAAGTACGTAAAGGGCGATACGGTCAAAATTTGGTCAATATCAACTTGACGTATTTCTTTCAATTTTGCATTTAAAAAACCTGAACACCCCTTATTTTGAAGGTGTGTGTGTAGAATGTTGCTCCTATTTTGATTTTTGAATTCACTCTTCAGTTGTCAAAATGCCGTCCAAGCAAGAAGAGCAGCGTATCAAAATTTTGCTCGCGCATCGCGAAAATCCGAGCTACTCGCACGCAAAGTTGGCAAAATCGCTAAAAGTTGCCAAATCAACCGTTACAAATGTAATTCAAGTGTTTGGGGAACGTTTGTCGACAGCCAGGAAGTCTGGATCGGGGGGAAATCGAAAACCGGAAGCCGCTGAGACGACAAAGAGAGTTGCCGGTAGTTGCCGGTAGCGAAACCCTAACCTATCTCTCCGAGATGCCGCAAATAAGCTGGGTGTATCGTCTACAACCGTGCATCGAGCCAAAAAACGAGCCGGACTATCGACTTACAAGAAGGTAGTGACTCCAAATCGCGATGATAAACAAAATACGACGGCCAAAGCGCGATCCCGGAGGCTGTACACGACGATGCTGACGAAGTTTGACTGCGTGGTAATGGACGACGAAACCTACGTCAAAGCCGACTACAAGCAGCTTCCGGGACAGGAGTTTTATACGGCAAAAGGAAGGGGAAAGGTAGCAGATATTTTCAAGCACACGAAACTGTCAAAGTTCGCAAAGAAATATCTGGTTTGGCAAGCCATCTGTACCTGTGGCTTGAAAATCAGCATTTTCATAGCTTCCGGGACTGTCAACCAAGAAATTTACGTGAAAGAGTGTTTGAATAAACGTCTGCTGCCTTTCCTGAAGAAACACGGTTGTTCCGTACTGTTTTGGCCGGATTTGGCATCTTGCCATTACGGTAAAAAGGCCATGGAGTGGTACGCCGCCAACAACGTGCAGGTGGTTCCCAAGGACAAGAACCCTCCCAAGACGCCAGAGCTCCGCTCAATTGAGAAATACTGGGCTATTGTCAAGCGGAACCTAAAGAAGACCAAAAAAACTGCTAAGGACGAGCAGCAGTTCAAGGCAAACTGGCTTTCTGCGGCGAAGAAGGTGGACAAGGTGGCTGTACAAAATCTGATGGCAGGGGTCAAGCGTAAGGCCCGGCAATTCGGATTTGGAAAAGCGGAAGCCTAACTGAATATTTTTCCTGAATTTTATACTAATTGAACTTGAAAAAGAAATTTAATTTGATTTTTTAAATAAACGATTTCACCGATTTACACGCGTTTTCCCTTGACCAAATTTTGACCGTATCACCCTTTACACTGAAAATTTATTTTCGTTAATTAGCATTGACTCGCTTCGTAAACATGGATTTTGTACATAAAACAAATGTTGCTTTATATCTGGTGTAATGCTATCATAACACCTTTTTGTAAAATGCACGAAACTAATTTCATGAATACCAGCCAATCGCTGTTCTCAATTTAGTGATCTAAGTGCGATTCCACAGTTATTAATTATTATTAATGAGAGTTTGCTTCGGCAACACCAATGCATTAATTTGTTTATTGTGTGGCAAGCACAATTATTCTCTAGGCCCAGGGAAGTCGAAAAAAATTTCAACCTGAAAATTCCTAGACCGGTCGGAAATCGATGTTTACCGACTTCGCTATTCGAGGCCCAAAGTAAACATATATGTCACATACTAACATTGTGTAGTTTAGACTCTTCGTGCGTGGAATAACGATTTTGATGTAGAAGGAGATGAGACCGCTTAAAACTATCACAAGCTATTGATAGTACATGAGCACGGTAAAGCGCGTTCCTTTTGCCTGTAAAAGTAGCGGATTCGTTCGTTCCTTGACCTACCCCGCATTGGGGATGTAAGGCAAAAGGAATACATCCTTGGTTCAAGTACCGCTATATCCAAGCCCTTGTAATTTTCATTGTTTGCATATTTAAATTGCCAGTCCTTTTCAAACTGCTGTTTTATTTCTTCTGATGTCGCTCAATTATAAAATTGTTTAGCGTATGTATTTCTGCAGTGTTTCTAAGACGTGAGTCCTTAGCCATTCGTTTTGTGTTGCCACTTATACCATCACATGGATTTTTTCTGTCCAACTTTCTTTTTTTTTAAAATGTTTTCTGGGCATAGCCGAACAGAACAAAACAAAAGCAACTTAAATCGGACGATGCGTTCTTGAGTTATGCGTGGTCTTACGTATGCCACTCTGTTTTATATTAGCTTTACTATTACAATGTAGTCTTAAGCCTTAGAGGAAGATCTATCATTATAATAAACAGCAAAAAAATTACTAACGTGAAGGTGCACAAGTAAGTGTGATGCAGTTTTCTGCGAAATCCATTTACACATAATTTAGTTTTTGGCTAAAAATTTAATTACCGGTGCAAGCGAAAGGCGCTTTTGAATGTTTTCACGAACTGCAGTGGGTAATTTTATGGAGATTGTATCCTTCAACCCAAGAAATTACTGAAGGTCGCCCAGTTTTTGACAATAGTTGCATAAGTGAGTTGCTATTTCAAAGTAAGATTTTATTTTTGCGTATGACCATTTTCTTGGATCACAGAAAAAATAATGATTTCTAACAAGCGCGTAAATTTTTTCCTCGTTTAATATCAAGCCAAAGGAGGCGTAAATAACGAAATTGTTTGCAATCTTTCATGTGTCATACAACAATTTTCGCAATTTTTCATTCAATTGACTAGATTCAGGCGTTATCTGGCTTAAATTTATATGAAATATCCCATTTTTTTCTGCCAAATCTAGCATTCCCTTTATGTGCATTAGATAACGCAAAGAATTCAGTGTTTCTTTTTATCTGTGTGGATAACACAGAAAATCAAACATTTGTTTTATAGCTGTGAATAATCTGGTCTTTTTTCTCAGTTGTGTCGGCTTTTGAGAAAGCTGATTCCAAATTTAATAGCAAGTTATCGATATCCCTCGACACGTCAGAAACTTCATTTGGAAACTATGTTATTATCGTTTTAATAATCTGTAATAATCAGTAGCTGTAGTGAAGCACTAATTTCTTCTAGAGGCATCTAGCCGTGATATTTCTTTCGATAGATATTCCTAAAAACTGTGCAAGAGCTTGTATTTTTCCTAATTAATCCGTGGAATGTGTTTCCTTCGATGAAACCAACGAAGTAGTTCCTGATTTTTTGCTTCTGCAGAAACTGTTACAAAAATTGCCTAATGCACATAAAGAGAACGCTGAATTTGGCAGAAGCTAATGGGATGTTTTATGTAAAATAATGTCAGATATCGCCTGAATGTAGTCTGTTGTATGAAAGATTGCGCAAATAGTTTTATGGCGCATGAAAGATTGCAAACAATGCAGCTGTTTGTTTGGATTGAAATTCAACAAGGGGCCAGTTAAAATTCAATAGTTGTTCCTGTGCGGTCAGACACGTTCGTCAAGGACGCAATAAATAATCAAGAGCGTGAGTGACCGCATCCGGCGCAAAAAGATCCGCTGAATATGGAAACAGGCTGCTGGTTTTGACGTTTCCGCAGGAACCGTCCTCACCATTCACAGTTTGAAAGAAACTTTTATAAGAGACGAACCAGCCGCCGGCTGAAAGTCTCTCTAATAGAGATACCTTACCTACCCTAGAAACTTTTAATTTTATGCGTTCTCTAATGTTTATAGAGGGAATGCTTGATTTAGCGTAAATTAATGAGATCTTTCATGTTAATTTAAGCCAGATATCGCTGGAATCAGGGCTGTTCTAAGGAAGATTGCAAGCAATGTTATATGCTGTATGAAAGAATGCAAACAACAATTTTGCTTAAGCATGCATTGGCTTGCAAAATTTCAAATGTCTGCTAAAAATCATTATGTTTGGGTGTGTTGTCAACAGGCTCCTTGGATGTATGGCTACGGTCCATGGCGCCTCGGAAGCTACCATCAAAAAGAGCTTGTATGGACCCAAGTTGATACTCTTTCGGCACGCTGGTCACAATTTCATTTTTTTTGAACGAGAAACTATCTATGCTGGAGCTGTCTCACAATGCGCAAAATGATCGATTGTAGGCGACAACGAGGGCAGCCACAGCACAACCATCTTGAAGAACTTGGTGTGTGAAATGAACTTCACCTCGGAGCTCACTTCCTTCGTGGGGGAAGTAAAATACGAAGTTCCCTGCCAGTCATTGCCATCCATGGTGAGATAGGCCTCGTCGTCCATCACCACCGCCACGTCACGATTCACCGGGAAAATCGAGTTGACCATCTTATTCAACCGCTGCCGCTGCGTCATTGCCTACAGTTCCGAAACCAGTGGCCGCGACTTCCGCTTCCTGACATGTATATTCATGTCCGCCAGGTACCTTTTCACTGCTTATAAAAGCACACGCAGCGATGTATCCACTTTTTACTCGGTTTTCCTCTTCAGCATCCTTTGGAGCTTCTTGTCGCTCAGGGTCCTCGGCCGTCCGAAACTGGGCTTTTTCATGCTCTGATTGTTGTCTAATAGTGTCAAGATGTTGAAGATGCCGGTACGGACGTTACGTTTTCGACGCGGAGCACAGTGGGACGAAATAAAAAAAATCAGCGGGGTTGTGTACAAGACACGACCGGTTGACGTAGACTACATTAAACCAAGTGTTGCATTATAATGTCAGGGAAATTCTGTGTGGCTATTATTAGAGTTAAAAAGGTTTCAATTACTCGTGCCGGTCGCTTACCCTTACCGATAGAAGCAGTTTAAGTCACAATATGACGGGTGCGGCTCTTATGGGACATTATCCCAGCGTTTTGAAGCCAGTATGTAATGAAAATTTTATTGTACGATCTTGAGATATTATTTGGTTGCCCTGAAAAGGGCCGTTTGGTTTTATGAAGTCAGTATGTGGGAAAATTCTGTTGTCCACTCTTTATAACTCTGAAAAGGGCCTTTTGGTTTAAATGATGACACGGTCACGGTTGATGGACCGGAGAATTGTCCTGCTCGCCTTCCATGGAGGCTCTCCCGCAAACAGTAGCGTTTTTGCAGTCGTGACGAACAAATCGGCACTAGATTAAATGGCGCACAAACCGAACGAAATATTAATTTAATTCTTATATAAACAACTCTCTGAACTGGATTGGTTGTCCTCAAAAGGACAGATTATTTATTAGTGGGTTGCGCTAACCAGCTGGGTAAAATTTTCCGACGGCTCGCCCTACATGGAGGCGTTTTTACAGTTGCAGCGAACGAATTGGCACCATGATATTAGGCACACAAATCAAACGAAATAAAAGTTTAATTCTTGTATAGACAACTCTTTTAATGAAATTGGTTGTCCTCAAAAGGACAGATTATCAATTTATGGATTGCGCCAACCAGCTGGGTAAAATTTTTACTGACGGCTTGCCCTCCATCGAGCACCGAACTAAATTTAACATTAGTTCTTTAATAAACAACTCTTTTATTGTAATTTATTGTCCTCAAAAGGACAGATTATTCTCACCTACTGCTGCTTTCCCCCAAACAGCAGCGTTTTTGAAGTCACGGCGAAACAATTACCACGATGAGGTAAGATGGCGGCTTGCACAAACCGACGCGATTGTGCGCCCCCATAATCCGCCATTTTACCTCATCGCTGTTTGGGAGAGCCTTGGTACATATCACCACCAGCTGCCTCTGCGACCAGCTCTGCTGCCGGACGAATGAAGCAGCTGCCAGCTCCGCACAGCTTCAATGCTGTCAAACGACTGAGGCAAAATTTTTTTTTGTTGTTAACATGTTTTATATTTCCATTCTTTTGTCTTGTGTACATATTTTTAACATTTTAAGTGTTTTAGCCCATTGGGCTCTTCAGCTTAGTTTAATTTTGTGTGTTTGTTGTGTTGATAATGTTTATGTTTTACATGAATTTTCCGTTCAGCCCTTGGAGCATTGTTAGCTTTAAAATTTGATAACCTACCTAATCTACAACTAAAACTACAATTTGAAAATCCTAGGGGTGTGGAACCAGATTCCGGATGATCTGGTGATCCGATGTTAGGCAGCGTGCCCTGTACCGATTGATAGACTCACTAAAGCGATCGTTGAGCATTTTTATCTCGGCCAGACGGTGGACCTCAGATGTTCTTGTCCTCGGAGGGGTGTTCAGGATCATCCTGAGGAACTTATTTTGAACACGCTGAAGCTTCAGGTGGTGTGTTTTTGCGCAACTCTCCCAGATTGGCATGCCGTACTCGATGACTGGAAGTATGATTTGCTTATAGACAGCAAGCTTGTTTTTCAGGGATAATGTAGACCTTCTGTTGATCAATGGGTACAGTAGCTTCAACAGAACGTTACACTTTGTGACCGTTTTGTCAACCTGTTCCCTGAAAATAAGCTTGCTGTCTATGGTAACGCCAAGATAGACAGCTGATTTGGCCCATTCCACTGTTGTGTTGTTTAAGCTTATTTTACAATCCTCAGGCGGAACAAGTCTGGGAGAGTTTGAGTGTGGAAAAAGGATGACCTGGGTCTTCGCCGCATTGATACAGATCTTCCATTCGGTGAGATATTCAGACAGAACATCCAGGCTTCGCTGCAGTTTCGCTGTAAGCGCTCTTATTACCCTACCATTGTGGACGACTGCGGTATCATCGGCGAACAACGACAGAGATCCATTTTCAGGGAGCGGGGGTATGTCCGAGGTGAATAGGTTGAACAGAAGTGGACCTAGTATACTTCCCTGCGGAACACCGGCGGAAATCTCCTGTGCATCGGAAACTGCACCTTGCAGCGAAACACAGAATGTCCTGTCCGTCAGATAATTTTTAATTATCTTCACGAGAAAGATGGGAAGATTGTATCGATGCAGCTTGTACACCAAGCCATCATGCCACACGTTATCAAAGGCCTTCTCGATGTCGAGAAGTGCCATTGCAGATGATTTTGAAACAGACTTGTTCCGTCTGAGGATGTTACTGACTCGATTAAGTTGGTGAATTGTCGACCGACCACGTCGGAAGCCAAATTGTTCGTCGAGCAAGATGTTCAGCTCGTCGGCAGATGAAAGAAGCCGACTGTGGATCGCTTTCTCAAACAGCTTGGATAATCCTGAGAGAAGGCTGATGGGCCTATAGCTCTTAGAACATGAAGGATCTTTCCCAGGTTTCTGGATGGGTATGACTTTGGCTGACTTCCAACACGTGGGGAAGTAGCCAAATCGGAGGCAATGATTGAAAACAATTGCCAGATGGTTATAGAACTGGGGGCTCAGTTGCTTGAGCTCCAAGTTCAAGATGTTATCGAAACCTGTGGCCTTCATGTTCTTTGAGCATTTGATATAAGCCAACAATTCGTCAGCTGAGATCTCCAACTTTTCTGTGAAGTCGTTGGGGATAGATAGATGTTAGTAATAAGCGCGCTCACGGCAGCTTCATGTTGACTGACGATGTTTTTTCCGAGATTATGGGAACTGACGAAGTGTTGACCTATCTCAGCAGCCTTTTCTGCAGGAGTTATCAATCGAGCCATTGCTGTCAAGTGGGATCAACGGTGGAATGGGCCTTTGCTTAGTTTTTAAAATTTTGGTCAACTTCCAGAACGGCTTTGCACAATCTGGGAGAGAGCGGATCTTGTCTGCAAAATTGTTATTCTTAAGGCCCACCATTCTGGCCTTATTAATTTTTGTCAGTCGATTGCAGTGACGTTTGAGCGTTGGCAAACCAGTTCGCTGGTATTGCCTTCGAATGGCGTTGCGCAATTGAATAAGTTCTTTAGTGGGTCTATCAATGAGTACAGAGTCACTCACCTGATCAATCACCGGTACATGTTGCTCCCGGGCCTGGGAGATCGCTTGTTCGATGCAGCTGCCGTTCGATGTCATCAACCGAATCGAGGTGCATGTCGAAATCGATATTGTCGTCAACGTGTTGTCGGAGCCTTTCCCAACTGGCGCGATGGTAGTTCCGTCTGGTGATTCGATACCGGTTGACCGAGGACCCAACTTCGACCACCACCGGATAGTGGTCCGAACTGAGCTCCTGGTGCACTACCGGCTGGGCGATGTTGTTCCCCATGTTGGTGAGGAAGATGTCGATTGTCGAATGGACCCCGGATCGGTTCAACCGGGTGGGAGTATCCGGGCCCAGGACGGTGTAATGTCCCTCTTCCAGGTCTTCCTGTAGAATAATTCCGTTCCGATTCCGCCGGGTGTTCCCCCAGGTTTCGTGTGTCGCATTCATGTCGCCGGCGATGATGAACTGCCCCTGCCTACGAGTAAGCTTACGGATGTCGTTCCGTAGGGCCGTTGTTGTTCCGTTGTTGGTACTGGCTTGCTTGGGACAATAGGCCGCGATGATGGTGATTGGGCCGACAGCAGTTTCGACCTCGACCCCGATGGCTTCGATGGATTGCAGCTGAAAGCTCGGCAGATGGTAGTTGATGTTGTAGCGCAGGGCTACTAAAACTAATAACGTATGGTTTGATGAGTCTTTAGACTGAACAAAATATAGTAAATATTTAATTCTTTTACAATTCCTCCACATTAATTCTATTACAATTCCTCCACATCAACAAGCAGTCCTACGTCGACTTTGCAGATATGTCACTGACATATCTCACCTTTTCGTTTTTAATGTTTGAAAGGAGAAAAGGGCAAATTTAGTAGATAACAAATCTTATTTGAATATAATAACGGAAAAAAGTCCATCGTTCTACTGCAAATCTTCCTTTGGTAGAAATACGAAATAGTTCCTTTTGCATCTATTGGAAGGAAAATTGCAAGCAATGTTGTATGCTGTATGAAATAATGCAAACAACAACGTTGCTTGAGCTTGCTTTGGCTTGCACAATTTCAAACGTCTGCTAAAAATCATTGTTTTGCTGTGTTGTCGACAAAATCCTATGGCTACGGTCCATTGCGCCTCGGAAGCTACCACCGGAATAAGGTTGGATAGAGCCAAGTAGATGTCCTTGGGTACGAAAGGACCCCGTTGGCTTTGTACCATTCCAGGGCATCATTTGAAGCTATATCCGGCCAACAGAGGAAGCAGACGGTTCTGTAGACGCTCCTTGAGGTAGATCTCCCCGTTTACCCTCCCGTTAGCCAGGAACGGCGCGCTCCGTGTGCCACATGCGCAGATCGCTTGCCAAAACATGTATTTATTGGCAAACTTTGCAAGTTTTTGCTTCCATACTTTCTCCGGAACATCAAACTTGTATCCTGGAGAGTGTGAGCTGTTAAGTGGAATACCGTTAAGGGAACGTCCATTAATTATGTCACGCTAAAAGTGACTTTTATAACACCCCCCCCCCCCCCTTGTCACGTTTTTTTAAGGACCTTCACATTTTTTCGTATGGATTGTTACGTTTTCTCTACCACCCCCCCCCCCCCTCCCCTCACTGCGTGACATAATTAATTTGCCTTCCCTGACTATAAATTGAGAATGTCCATTTAATTTCAATTACATTTATTGCTTATCTTGACAGATACGCGTATTTCCAGAGGTGAATGATTATAAAATTAGTTACTTGGACTAATTCAAGACAGTCATCGTCAAAATCTGGGTTGAAATTCTTATGAGGTACGTGCGCGCCGTTTGTGACCAGTAGAGAAAACGATTTAAGCTGGTGAGGAAATTTTAGAGGGGCGGGGCATTTCAGGTCAAATATGCTGTAACCGTTTTTTATAAACAGTACTTTCAATAAAATATATCAGGACGTATTGAACACCGTGTAAATGACACAGCATATGCTTGTCTAATTCAAGATCGCATAATGTTAAGAAAAAAAATATTACCAAGGAAAATATTTCATGCATGTTTTTCGAGAGAATTCATTGATTATTATCAATTCTAGCAACTTCATCTGTTCACAGCGTTCAAAAATATAATTTTAGAACGGTTTATAATAAAATGTTTTATAAATGTATAATGAACGTAATGCAAAATATGTCAAGTTCAGAGCGGTTGGATCGTATTCTATATAGAGCTGACTTATGATAAAGCTGAAATACGTTTTTCCCTGCTGCAAGTGATTAATTTGTTATTTTTGTTCTTAAAAGCACGGTTCCATACATTAATAAAACATGAGCAGAACAAAATTTTATCGGTAGTTCTAAATACTGTAGAAATTACATTACACCAACCATGTTTTGCAAAACGTGTTTTCCTCGAAAGGGGTCATTCTTAAACCACGTAGTCTTTTCTGGGGAAGGGGGGGGGGGGTTTACGCTCCTTACAAATTTTCAGAAAGAGGGGGAAAAAAGGCTTGCGAGGGGGGAAGGGGTTTCTGACATTTTCAAAAATGAGTCTACTTGATTAATGAACAGGCCATTGATGATGAATTTGTTGTACAAGATTTTGGTTTCGCTGCCAGCGGGAAGCAAATCATAGATACTCAGAGTTTACTTTTCAACAATCGAAGTAGGCTTAGCAAAGAACTTACAAACCTATCACGCTATTTTTTTTTATTTTTCTATGAGGATATTTTTTTCCGATTCGTGTTTTATAGGGTTTCACTTTATGCGCCTTTTATGTCATATTAAAGTATGAAATAAAGTATTATACACTTTTATTGACTTCCTGTGTTTGTCATTTGCCAGTACTTTCAGCTTGTTTAATACAAGCTGTATAGCTTGGGTAAAGGTATTTCCAATTGCTAATGTGTATTTTCCAACCAATTTGAATACAATGGGACAGCCTTTAATTAAAAATAACATTGAATTTCGCCCCTCCAAACAACTAGAATTTGGATAACCGTTACCATTATACTGGTTTGGTTTTTATTTCTTTCTCCACAAACAATGTCCTCTTTTTGCATGATAACCAAACATCAAATATTCAAACAGAAAACACGAGTGCTATTTGTTGCACTCTTTTAATTGGGCGTTCATTTGCATTAAATTTAATTTCACGCGGTCATAGTTATTAATCTCACTTTACCGTCCCTCAACCATCGAATTAAATATTTGCTCAATTTAGAAATGTATTCCAATTTTTTTGTGTCGAACGAAACTATTTTGCTTTTGCTATTTCAACTTGAAACGAATTATTTTTCCCCCGTTTAAAACTATTCCAACTTCGGAACATAATTCCCTCCGGAAACCGCCAATTGAAGGCCAGGAAATTTATGCTCTTGTGTCATTGAAGCGGACTAGTGGCAAATGGAAGGCACGTTTAGTATTTAATCACAAATTTTCCACCATTCATGGTCAGGTCCGGATCCAATTCGGTGGCATCACTTTGCCGGCCGGGTTTTTCTGCCTGACGCAGATATGAAAAACGCCCTTGATGATGACTCCACTAAGGAGGAAATTGAATTTTCAATTTTGTGCTTCCATTGATAAATGAATTGAGTAAAGTCGGCTTAAGGTCGGCTTAGATTGGCTTGCATAGCTAGGCATCGGCACATGTCAGGAATCGGTGATCGTGTGTGTGTGTGTGTTCCTGTTTTTTGGTTGGTTGGTTGGTTGGTTGGCTGACACCACCGACTACCCCGTTTTGACTATCAGCATCAGCATCAGCATCAGTATTTAGTACAACAATCCCCGTTGATTTGAAGAGAATCGAATGCAGAGGGAGTGCCTGTGTCATGCATGATGTTATGTGCTGTTGGTATCTACATTTTCGGTGAATCGGCTCACAAAAATCGATAATATTTGTTCAGTATTCCAAATAGCAAGTGTTTTTATTACTGCTCGAATAGATGCTAAATTATGCATTGCTGCGACGTTCGGTTGGCTCGGTAATAAATAAATCTATTTGGTGTATGATTAGAGTAGCATGCAATTAATGGGAGATTGCATCATTGTACCGAAATCGTTGCGCAATTATTCAGTGCCAATGATATTCAATGGAAAGGGATATTTTTGCGTACATGTATCTATTTCAACAATTATCGTGCTTGTGACAAGTTATATTACTGTACATGATGCCAAAAAGCGCTTCATCAAAGAAAAAGGTATCAATGGTATATATGATAATGATACATGCAACAAAGTGTTCTGCGAATTAGTCATTTTTATATGAGCAAATTTCAATGCATATTGTAAAATTCCGCCTGCAAATTTCGCCGTTTGTTGGCTTCATGCCTATTGGAGACCATATAACAGATGTAGAAATACCAGGCTAGAAATTCTCTTGAAAACAGGATCATAGATTCATCCTACGAAGAGATATAAAGGGTGAGTCGATTTTTATTGCGACACTTTATATTGATTGGTAAATCGACTAAAGTTATCGAAATGAAGCCAGATTGGTAAAGACTGTATTCGATGAAATTTGGACACACGCAATTGTTCGTAACTTTTTAGCGTGTGGGTAAAAATAATTAAAATTTTAACTGAATGTATTTCATTGTGTTGTATCAATTGTGTAATGAGTTTCGTGAAAATCAGTCGAGTGATGGCTTCGAATGAAGAAATAGTGCGCCAACAAATTTTGGGCATTCACTTCGAAAACCCAAACGCTTCTCATCGATGGATCGGAAAACAGCTCGAAATCGCACATTGAACCGTATTTCTTGTGATCAAAACGTTCAAGGACCGTAACCAAGCAGAAAAATGGTAGTGGCAAAAAACGTGGCAAATCAAATCCGGAGAAGGCCAGGATGGTATTGAACCAATTTAAGCGTTATCCCAACATTTCGATCAGGGATGTTGTGAAAAAGGCGAAAGTTTCAGTTGGTTTTGTGCAGAAAACAATGAAACGTTCTGGATTACATGTGTACAAGGTCCAGAAGGCACAGAACCGGAGCGATAAACAGAACTCGGTGGCCAAAACTCGTGCAAGAAAACTGTACAGGGAGTGGCTCACAAAACCGTTCTGCATTGTGATGGACGATGAGACCTACATTAAAGCCGACACCAACCAAATGCCAGGACAGGAACACTACGTCGCCACCTCTAAGTTGGCCGTTCCGGAGAGTGTACGGAAGAAGAAACTGTCGAAATTCGCCAAAAAATTCCTTGTCTGGCAAGCGATCTGCGGATGTGGCAAAATGAGTCAGCCCTTCATCACCTCTGGGACCGTGAACGGACAAATCTACAAGGACGAATGCCTCAAAAAACTACTTCTGCCCTTCTTGAGATCTCACGATGGCCCAACACTGTTTTGGCCGGATTTGGCATCTCGCCACTATGCCCGGCCCGTCTCAGACTGGTACAAAGATAATAATGTAGTTTTTGTACCAAAAGACGTCAACCCTCCAAACACTCCGGAACTTCGCCCAATTGAAAATTTTTGGGTAATCATGAAGGCAAAGCTCATTAAAATTCCAAAACTGATAGAAAATGAACTTGAACTAAAGAAAGTGTGGTTAAAAGTAAGTAAGCAACTCGGTCCTATCATTGCCCAAATTTTGATGAAAGGGGTCAAGGCAAAAGTGCGGGCATTTGGGTTGGGAGTAGAGTTTCAATAAATCAATGATGTCAAAACATAACCGTTTAGTAGTACTTTATTTTCAGAAAGTTTGAAAAGAATCGGGCTCAAGGAAAATTTTTGGTGATTTATTGTCCTATTTTGTGTGTCCAAATTTCATCGAATACAGTCTTTATAGTAGGTTAGTATCTGTATTTAATTCATCTTGCATACGTCGGTTAAATTTAAGGATGAGTTTGAGTAAAATGTTAAAATGGTAAAATTGTTCTGAAGTTCACGCTTTATCATGGTCCAACAGATTTCGATCGGACGGAGTTCACGACAGTGTGGTGGGTTCATGTCATTAGGTATAAAATCCACAGAATTAGCCGCATACCACTCATAAGGCCTGTACTCGGAAAAAAAATGCACCAGACAAAAGTGTTCGCCAATAAATTATGTCAATTCAGATTTTCTTGAAACTTTCAGGGAATGAACTTATTCATATGGACTATGTTTCGGCATAATTACTTTATTCAATTTCTTTTCCATCGCTGAAAGCCCACACTTTTCGATTAAGACCCCCATTACATTTTGTGCAATAGTGAAGCCGCCCTTTTTGGTAACTTTCATCCATTCTTTCTTCAACTCCAGCTCGTTCTTAAGCACCTTGAACGATTTTCGAAGTATGGCCTACTTTATGGCTCAAAATCTTTCCACCGGCCGAAGCTCTGGTGAATTTGGGGGGTTGGCAGTTTTGGTACAAAAACAACGTTATGGTCTCTGTACCAATCCAACATCGATCGCGTGTAATGGCATGATGCCAGGCCAGGCCAAAATAATGTCTCGCCTCCGTGGGATCACAGGAAGGGAAACAGACGCTTCTGGAGGCACTCGGTGCGGTAAATTTCGCTGTTTATGGTACCCGTTGTAATGTACGGTTTACTCAGTTTACCGCATTGGCATACGGCCCGCCAGAGCATGTATTTTTTGACGAATTTGTCCACAAATATGTCTTCCGGAACATCAAACCCTGAAACGTAGAACTCCAGCCCCGTCTGCCTTGATGTAGGTTTCGTCATCCATAACCACACACATTGGTTTCGTTAACCACTCTCGATACAGCTTCCTTGCGCGGGATTTGTCACCGTGTTTTGTTGATCACGCTGATTCGGTGCCTTGCGGACCTTGAATAAACGAAGCCCAGCTCGGTTCATGTTGAACGAATTAGGCGGAACACTTTGCCTTCAGAGCCGCGTCGTGAATTGAAAGGTTCGGATTACACTTGAAATAATTCAACACCTCCCGGGCCTTCACAGGGTCAGTTGTCTTCGATTTTCTTCCACTTCCAGCCCGTCGCTCGGTCTTCTGAGACTCCTTAAACGATTTTAGCACCCGAGACACAGTTGTATGGGTTATTCCTAGTTGTCTTTCGATCCATTTCATGGTCCCAGTCAGATTTTCCATGACGGCGGGCAAAATTCTCCGGAGATTTTCTTCTTGTTTCGATGACATCTCAATAACCACTGAACCGATTATGAAATTTTGCACATGTAAACAGGTTTTGCACACTCCAAACTAGTTATACCCGGGGAGGGAGAAGCAGATGCGAAAATTATGGTTGTCAATGCAGACCTAATTCAGCTGTCATGAAATGTCACCGCAGACCTAACTAAAAAAAATTCAAAAGTGGGGAGTATTGACATCGATAATTTGCTTGAAAATTGATATGAACCTAAAATTATATTGATAGTGCTGTACAATATAAATTAAACTGATCGTTTTTTTTTAAAGAAATATGAAAACTTAAGACAAACAAGTGGATTACGGTGTTTTCCAATTTATAGACAGGGGAGGCGAAGCCGGAATTGTGATACTGTGAGCATAAGTTAGATGAGAATTACGTACGGTGAGATGTTTGAAATATTTAAACTCCTGATAAAGCCTTGATAAAAAAAATAGATTCTGATTTTGGAATTTCATCTACGTAATTGAGGTGTAATCGTGGTATAAAGTCGTAACACATTCAACTCACCTGAACGTTGTAAGTTGATTCTTAGGTAAATTTGGCAGGGTAGTAGTTCGGGCTTAGCAGAAATCATTGTTCAAACCCGAACCTGGGTATAAAGAGGCCTCAAGCTCAAGCTAGCCGGTCGATACAAAAGAAGACTTGCGAGCACACCCTCAACGGCAACGTTATTATTGCCCGTTGAGGTGGCGGATTCGTCCGTGCCTTGACCTATACCGCAGTGGGATGTTGGGCAATAGTAACGTCCTTGGTTCGAGTAAAACTATGTCCATTTAGAATTCGTAATAATAAAACCATCTGTATCTTGATAACGGATTGACGAACAAATAAGTTTAATGCATCAAAACAAAGGTTAGTTACTGTACTTTAAGGAAAAACATATTAATAAAAATCATTTCTCTTCTTTTCTAAAGAAAATTCGTACTTTCTTCTTTATTCCTCCCATCAACCGCTGCACACCTCCGGAGTCAACTTCCTTGACACATTTGTTCCACATTTTGGTCATCTCAGTCGAGCCACAAGCCGTTTTCCCACTTTTCTTAAGCTTCCGCTTCATTTTTGCCCAAAATCTCTCGATGGGCCGGGACTGGGCAGTTGGGTGGATATATGTTTTTATCGATGAAATCTACGTTATTATCGCGATACCATTGGATGACTTCCTGGCTGTAGTGGCAATTCGCCAATTATGGCCAAAACTTCACGTGATCTTTATGGGCTTTAATGAAAGGTAGTTCGCGGTTTTTGAGGCATTCTTCCTTGTACAGCTTCGAGTCCATCGTATTATTCGCCACGAACAATTTGGTCTTTGCTCTGCAGCTGCATATCCCTTGCCATCAAATCATCAGTTTTTTGGAAAATTTTGGAAATCATCATGGTTTTTGGAAAAAAAAACTTTACTGAAGCTCAGGAGGAGACTAACCAGGGAGGGCGCAAGCTCAAAACGTCCTAGAAATTCAGAAGAAGCTCAAAACGTCCTAGAAATTCAGGAGAGAGCTTCTCTAACGTTCAGAAAAGGACTCCTCTGATTTTCTAGAAGAAACTTCCCAAACATTTAAGTTGGAACTCCCCAGAAATTTAAGTTGAAACTTTCTAGAAATGCTAGAGAGCTCAGCAAGATTTTCTCAGAAGTTCAGAAACAAGTTCAGGAGAAAACTTTCCAAAAGTTCAGAAGAGATCTTTTTAGAAGTTCAGGAAGCAACTTCCAACAAATTTAAGGGAACTGCACTATAAATTCTAGAGAGGACTGTCTCAAAGTTTCGGTGAAATATTCCTCGTACTTTTAAAATGTTTGAATAGAATAAGCTCGAGGAAACACTTTCCATAATTTCAGGAAAAAAAAAACAAACCAGAGAAGGGCACTACCTATTAGTTCAAAAAGGAATTTCTCAAAAATTTCAAGAAACTTCTTTGATGTTCAGAAGAGAATTATCCAGACGTTCCGAAAGAAATTTCCCAAAAACTTAGTTGGAACTACTCATAAGTGCTAGAGAGCTTTCCTGAGGCTCAGAATTGAACGTTCCAGAAGCTCAGAATGAGGCTTTCTTGAAGTCCAGGAATTCTGAGAAGGTCCAGGATTACAGGGGTTCTTCCTAGTAGTTGAAGCAAGAATTCTTCAGAAGTTTAAGAAAATCCCCGGAAGTTCTGAAGAACTCCTCCCTGAAGTTTGAAAAGGACTTTTCAGAGGTTCAGGATTTTTCAAGAAATCCTGGAGAGAATTTTCCCAGAGTAAGTTTTCGAAAAAAACACTTGTCAACTGTTCCTGGAAGGTAATGTTGGGTTGTTTGATGTGAATATTCAAGAAACTCTGTAGTGACTGCCAAGAAGTTCATGCGGAACTTGCTATAAAATCAGAAGAAAACTTGTCAGACTTTCAGCAAAGAGCTATGTCGAGGATCAGGAGAGAACTCAGGAAAGCTGGAACACATGTTGGAAGTAAAATTCCTTGGTTTCCATCTCACTTTGTTTGAGAGGTTTGATCGGTAAGAAAACTTTCCTGAAGTTTAGCATAGAAGTGTAAAAGTTTAGCATAGAAGTGCAAAATTCACAGAATCCTCCAGGAATTAAAAAAAAATCCTCGATTCTGAAAACAGGGGCCAGAAAAACAGTAGATTTTACAATTCCCAACGCTTTTGCTACAGTGCGATGTGAATTTTTCTTTTTGAAGTGCGCGTGCAAATTTTGGTTGTGAATTCTTTACTCTTCTGACCGCTTTTAAAAAACTTTTCTGCACTTTTCAATGAAACTTGCAGTTTGTGCATATAAACGTATACTTCTATAAACAATACATATAGAGCTAAAATTGCCCTTACTTTCAAACAGTTTTACCCTACAGACAAAATTGTTTTAGCATTTTGGTTGTGTTGCAATTTTAAAGATGACAACCAGTATGATAATTACGGAGAAACAAGCAATAATTGAGAGCAATTTTTTTTCAAAAACGTTCAAAAGAGGTGGTCTCATGGACTTCATCTGCAACAATAACTAGCTTTTTCACAAGTAACAATTCCACGAATCACCGGTAATTCTACAATTGCAAAAAAATAACCAGCTTGTGTTTAATCCAAAAAGGAAACCCTACTTTTTTCAACAAGTTATCATACCAAACTCGAAATTCCGAATAAAAATATCAGAATCGCAACAAACGACGGTTCTGCTCTAGCCTTGGCGTACAATCGTCATGGGTTTTAAATTTCAATTATGAAAATTGCCACCATTAGTTAATTAGGAACAACGGCGCAGCGTTTTGTGGCGGGGTTGGTTTCTTCAACTGATTTGTTTTTGCTCTGGCTGCAGTGGAAAATAAGTTTATTGGGAACAGACAAACACTGCAGATTCAACGCTCCGAAGATTCACGCAAATAAAGAAAAATAAGCAAAAACTATGAATAAAAGTGAAAAGTTTATCTCGTATCCTCTCTTTATCTTTTCTCTGTGGTGCTAAGTGATTTTTTTTCGCTTGATGAGGCAACATTTTCTTAAGTTGCAATGTGATAAATTTTCAACTGGAAACGGTACATTGTCCGCAGCTCGTGAGTTGATGAATAATTTCTCTATGTTCTCTCTCAGTAGCATGGAATGGAAAAATCCTTTGTTATTAATTATATCCAAAGGAACGCACTTGTGCCCCAATACTGACCATATCAATTCATTTTTACACGAAACGTTCTATCAGGTCAGGTACGAATGCGGCCAAGACTTAAGTAATGTTGATGCACCCAGCTTACACAGAAGTAATTTATGGTCAATCTTGTCGAAGGCAGCTTTTAGACCAGTGTGAATGACATCGACTAGTGTATTCTGCTCCATCGCCGATGTGCACGTACTAGAGAAGTCCAGTAAATTGGTCAGCACCAACCTTCCAGGAATAAATCCATGTTGATCTGTCGATATGTAGCTCCTCGAAACTAGTGAAGACAGCTTGGCTCAATATAAATTCGAACACTTTGGACGCTGCTGAGAGACTTTGCGGAGACTGGTGCTTAAAGCACTCAGTCGCTTTCCGGTAATCGAGAAGTATAACTACATCATCCACAATGTGCGTAGGGTGAATCGGTATTTACAGCGGGGCCAGTAATGACAGAACAAGAGGAGAATGGTGGGTGTTAATGGGCAACAGTGCCACAGTAGACTCATCGATTTCCACATCGTCTTCATCATTATAGAATCTAGCGTGCGATCAAGTTCGTTCTGAACAAAATTTTAGGCTAAGCTAGATTAAGGAAATTCATTCCATCCAGAAGAACCGTACTAGCAATATTCAGTGATGATGTTACAGCGAGGCAGACCGAGCTATCTACGGCAAACCATTGCACAGTGGGCAAGAACTGGTGAAAACTGAGGAAATATCTGTAACATATGTTGCTTTTAAGCGCGGCTTGTAAACAAGAATATATCCGCTTGAAAATTGTCTGGAGAATCAAATGAAACTGGTTTCAATCACCGCACGGATATGGTTGTGGAGTTATAGAGCTTATGTTACCCCACTTCCCCGTATATTCTTGAATAATTATATACATCCTTGCAGAGAGAGGCTCAAGATTAACAAAATAGTGCTAATCCCATGTGGAATTTCCTAGAAAATCGTATAAAAGCTATTTTAACTGCCGCACGGCTCTGTGACCGAAGATATGGCTGGTTTTATCACACTTACCTTTGTATTTTTGAATTATTTATAGATATCTTTGCACGGAGTTGCTCAAAATCAACCAAATAAGACTGGTTCTATGTGAAACTTCCTTAAAAATTGAATAGAGTTTTTTTCATCCACCACACGGCTCTAGGAACGACGATGTGGCTGATTTTACCGCCCTTCCCCTTATATTTTTGAATAATTTATTGATATCTTTGCACGGAGAGGCTCAAGATCAAAATCATAGTGCTAATCCCGTGTGGAATGTCCAAAAAAATCGCTAAAGCTATTTCAACTGCTATTTAAAAAAAAGCAATTTCAACTGCCGCACGGCTATGTGACCGAAGACATAGCTGGTTTAACCCATCTTCCCCTTGTATTCTTGAATAGCCGCGCCTCTAAGCGACAAAAGTTATAGATTTTTTCTTTAGTTTTCATCAGTTCACAGTGCATTGTAGTCGGGGTTGATTGCAATCACAACATACCAAAACTCTGTTAGTAGTTTCACACAGTTCTTTTACGGAGGCGATGTATGCTTCTATGAGTCTGTAGTAACGGTTTCGGTCTGGTGGAATGTATTTAACGGCCAGAATGAACCTACTACCTTTTATTTTCGTTCAAACACAAACTTGTCCCAACTTACTGCCTTGCTTGACATTCACAAGCTAGCTACGATAATGCTGCGCTACAGCAATCAACAGACTATCACAACTAATTTTGTCGCGCTGTTGGATGAATTACGGTCGCAGCGGAAGACATTGGAACGCGATCCAAAAAGCTGAACGGAATCGATCTGTCAGGAAAATGGCGTCAAACCCAAAACCAGCAGCAAGGAACAGGTTGTCAATTTAAGTCCTCGCTCGTTCTGATAGTAGACCCAGATGCGGTTGTCAGATAAGTCGTTCATACGGGCCGATGCGTCGCACACACTATTTCTGTTAATTGGATGGGTCTCAGCGTACGAAGGAAGTATATATAGACTGTTCCAGTAAGTATTTTTTTTAATATTATTTGGCCTCATTTTTATTTGCGTTTTATATGATATTTTATTCTCGTTTAATCAAAATATTTAATCATAGGCACGACCCGACCAAAAGCGTATAACATAAACATAACAAAACTATAACAAACCTTGTTCAAACTAACTGATGATAATAGAAATTAGTTACAGACACAGGATTTACAGGATTATCGTATAACATATTTATAACAAATTCAGATATAATGCACTGGTAGGCACAATCTGCGTAAAGAAATTCTAATACTAGCTGCTATGATTTTGCTTCATCGTAACAAAACTGTTACAAAGTTTGTTTTGTTTTTGTTATATCTGTATCACAATTTGCTATAATTTTGTTACCTCTTGAGGATTTTTTGTCACAATTTCTGTTATTTTAACAATATCCGCGATCTGATTTCTAACAACCGATATTATAAAAACAGCGTAACTGAACAACAAAACCTGAAATTTTTTTGTTGTTTCCTTCGGGTCGGGGACTCCTAACTTTTCCTCAAACATGACCCATTAGCTTCTGCACAGTGGTGCTTTCCACCATTTTGACCAATTTTGGCCAATTTTTTTTAAATCTTTGGATGTCGTCCGCTGGTTTTATGAGTTTTCGAAGCTTTGCTTCGGTTAAAGCCCAAAAAAACTCGATTGGCCGTGCCTCCGTGCAGTTCGGCGGATCATATCTTTCGGCAAGAAACATACATTTTGACTTTTGTACCATTCTAAAGTGTCCTCTGCATAATGACATGACGCCAAATCA
This sequence comes from Aedes japonicus, assembly GCA_034211315.2. Classification (NCBI taxonomy): domain Eukaryota; kingdom Metazoa; phylum Arthropoda; class Insecta; order Diptera; family Culicidae; genus Aedes; species Aedes japonicus. The sequence continues at coordinate 9,406 of JASCZW010004540.1, read as the reverse complement.
GGCCAAAACACTATTTTACCTATGTGCTGCCTGATCATCGGCAATAATCGCTTCTGGAGACATTTTTTGACGTATTTCTGAGTGTTCATCGTCTCCGTTGTGATGTACGGACTAGATGTTTTACCACACTCACATATTGCCTGCAAAACCATAACCTTCTTACGGAATTTTTTGATAAAAATTGCCTTCTCCGTTTCGGGGAAGCCTTTGTCTTCGCTTACAATATAGAGTTGTGGTCCGGGAAGCGTTTTGTAATCTAGTTTTACATACGTTACATTGTCCATTATTATACACCCAAAATTTCTACACAATAACGAATCGTAGAGTTTGCGGGCCCGTGTATTCACGGACGTGGCCTGTTTTTGGGTTCCTTTTGGGTTTTTTCTGCTTCTTCTGCTAGTTTTTCCGCAACATCCCGAACGGAAGTCGCTGGCTTTCGCTTGTAGGCACCCCTGATCTTTTTTTCGATATCCGGATTAACATGACCAGATTTCCGACCACTCAAGATGGGCCTTCAAACGTACACTGTTCTCTATATTTTCGAATCGCAGATCGTACTGCTCCGACGCTTACACCCTCTTCTTTGGCCAATTTTCTCAAGGAGAGTCCGCTCACAGTGCACCATTTGTGCACGATACTTTTTCGTTGTTCCGGAGTAAGACCGCGCATTTTGATAGGTATCACAAAACTGAGCACTTTTTTGATGCTATGTTATTCAGAAATGTGCAAACAAAAGGACGCAGCCAATGTTGAAATATTTCATTATATTCAAAGTGACCGTTAAAATAAGGTGTGCTTATATTTTCTGGAAGAGTCGTTAGTTGTCATACTTGCTTGAGCCAGCAAGTTGGAAGACCTCGTAACCGATTCCGAACACAGGAACGGAACGACTTGGAATACAGGAGCAATCTGTAGAACATCATTGGCAGCAAACGCCTAGTCAAGCATTTCCGGATGTACCATGCTACTTCGTTATTGCCAGATCAGCTGTTATTACACAAAGATCCACCAGATGATGCTTGGGACTTAAATACATCCTCAATATGTAAAAACTGGTGAACGTAGGTGAAATAAGGTGAGAGTAGGAATATGTTAAGGTGATAACTCACTTAATTCGAAGCCAACAATAGCTCTGTACTTCCACGAGGAATAACTAGGATGTTGGATAACATGATTCGCTGGTAGCAGACTTCGTATTGACCAACGACAAACTGAACTCACGCGGCATCTAGTTAAATATTGAAATATTAGTACGAATTTGAACCAATTTATACCAACAATCAGCTATTCAAGGCCACTGAAGACAGTTTGGATCCTTTTATACCAATAATAACGATGTCGTTAGTGTTCTCATTTCATTTCATCTAAGGTTCTGACCAGCTCCACACCTGAATTCTATTGAACATCTCTAAGGAATCCTGGCAAGACGAGTTTACAGTGGAGGATGACAGTTGAGATGTGATGTGATATGATGTAATAGGAATCCACCATCTAGTCAAGGATTACCTTTGTCTGCTGGACTGTCCTCTGCAGATTGTCCAGTTTGTTGTTGTTGTTGTTGTTGTTGTGGTTTGTTGTAGCAGCGTCAATTGATCTCAACTAGGACCTCCGAAAGAATGCAACCAGAAGGCAGCGTGTTTTCTCATGACAAGGGACTGTCGACTCCCCGAACTCTTTTCCAATCAACAAATCCTTCGACTGCCTTAGGCTAACACCCCAATCCCAATTATATAGTTGTTATAGGGACAGTGGTAATTTTTAGCATAAATGATGATTTATACAAATGTTAGGATAGAAAACTGCGAAAACTTCAAGATTATATTGTAGCTTTGACTCAATAAATAAATTTATTTTAATTTTTATTTGTTTGAGCGAATGTGCTGAGACAATGCAAATTTCCACTGTTCCTAGTAAAATAGTTGTAAACAATAAAAATTAGGAACGATCACACCAAAAAAATTAAACTTTATTATCTTACCATAAAATCATACCCGTATCCCTGTTGAATCAATTTTTCAAAGAAAAAAAAAACACTTTAAAACGTATCTTTCACCATTCGTTATTCAAATCGGACTCATATGCTTCTATAGGCTGATCCAATATAAAATGGCTCAAAAACTGGGACTAAAAACTTAAAACATATAAAGCCTGTCCACATTTAATTTCGGACACCAAAATAATAGCAGCAATAAAAGTTTATTTCACAATGATTGAGCTCTATCTAGATTAGAAGCGATTGATTAGGATATTTTTCATTCTTTCGATAACATTTTCAAACTTTCTGTTCCTTACGGAGTCCTCAGACACACCCGCCGTGCCGATTCTTCATCTTCTCTTGAAATCATCCGTAAAATTTGCGTTCTTCTTAACTTCGAAGAGTTTCCGCTTAACAAGAGCCCACCCAAGTAGCACACTACGGCCAACATTAGTTTTAGTAACTAGATTATGACTTAGCAAGTCATATTTATGTTATCTCAACTGAATGGCAACACGTGTGCTACTAGGGCAATACTTTTCTATTGGGGTGAAGTTCTGGACCCTTTTGTGGATTGGCCGGTTTTGGCATGTTTTCGACTTTTTGTACCTTATACCATTCCAGAGCAGATTTCGTATAGTGACAAGAGGCCAAATCAGGCCAAAGCAGAACTGGAGAACTTCTCATAAACTTCAGCAACCGCTTTTTCAGACATTCTATTTCGTTTGCATCCCAAGTAACAATTTTATTCCAGTCGTATAGAACTCCTCCCAGCTTTGTTGATAAAACTACATTGAACACTGTGTTGCCTACCAACGCCTACCAACCTGTACAAAGGCTTAGCTTATTATGCTCCAAATCACATGCATATTTAATTTTACGGTGAGTATTGGCACGATCACATCAACAAAAACAAAATTTAAATAATAAATCATATATTTTTCATGAATTTCCTAAAAATATAAGGAATTCAATCAGGTTTTCCAAAAAAAATCCAAAATTGATCTCTGATCTACAGTTTATTTGTATTACATTTATAATTTGGTGCATTTATTTTTCCACATTTCAATTATTTCATATATTTTATTATGGCGATTGGAAGAAATCACAGTTTTGCCAAAAAGTCAATTTATCTTCGCATTGGTTACTATAAAACTATTTGGTCATTTGGCAACTTTCCACAATGCCAATTTGCCGTTTAATGCATTTACTGGAGACAAAATGATTTTAAAATGGTTTTTCCACTGACCGTAATAAGATTATTTGAATGAGTCCTAAAACGGCATTTCAAAACAGCATTTTACGAGTTCGTGAAGCCAAAATAAAACCATTGATAGCAGTAAAAGGAGCTTCAGAAGACAAGGTTTTGAGATCGTTGTGATGAATTTGTGTAGGTTCTCATAAACCTGACTTATATTTAAAAGCTATTGGCACTTTTTACTGCCATAATATAATCAAATTGATTTCTAGTGGCTTTTATTAAACTTTAATAAAACTAAATAAAGCTGGATGGTTTTTGCAATATTACTTGGGATCCTTATTGATAGTGCCAGCGGGAAATCCTTCCACGCTGGACTGTTTTCCTGTCAAACATCGGATTATCGAAGCCGGTGATGCACAACGATCTCAGCTCCGACTACCAACCAGTGATTGCTGAAGTTGGTGTCAACGTAACGCCTGCTTCAAGATGCATGCGTAAAGATTACCACCACATCAACTGGATCCAGTTTGTGCGCTTGGTGAACAGAAACATCGACGAAAATCCACCGATCGACACCGTAGAGGACATCGACCAAGCGTTGGACGGACATCTTCGAGCCTTAAGCGTGGCTGAAGAGACATGCGTTAGACGAGTTCCTGTGAGGGGTATGTTTTCCTGAAATTGATTCCTACACACAATTTTTGTATTCGCTCTCGAGAACTGTTCCAGACTGTACAGAATGGATCTCCAATCTCGAAACGAAAGTTTCGGAAAAGTTGTTCAAAAACTTGGATGACCGCTCCAGACCATTCTGGAAGGTATCCAAAGTGCTGAAGACCCATCTCAAACCAGTTTCTCCACTTAAGGTTGGCGATTCGATTCTCATCATCCCACTCGTGAAAGCAAATGCGATCGGTGATCATATCCGCTTATCGCACTTGCTTGGCTCGGAAATCCAAAGTCCGCTCGAAGAACGTTGCGCAATGCGTTCACAATTTAGATGCCTCCACTTGTGTCGTGCTACTCGAAGACAGGATTACGGCTGAAGTACAACATGAACATGAAGGCTCCCGGGTTTGATTGGGTTTTCAACTTAATTCATAAAAGTAGCTTAGCAGTAAAGCCTACGAATTATTGAAGGCGACCTTCAACTATTGCTTGGAACTGCACTATTTTCCAAGCATTTGGAAAAGCCAAAATTATACCAATCCGTTAACCCGGAAAAGATCCAACATCGCGTTCAAGCTTTAGACTAATGAGCCTCCTCTCAGCGCTGAGCAAATTGTTTGAGAAACTTATCCTTAATCGTTTGCTCAAGTTTATCGAGGAACAGAACATTATCCTTCCGGAACAGTTTGGGTTCAGAAAGGGGCATTCCACCACTCACCAACTAGTACGGGTGATGAATAACATTCGAAGTAACAAAGCTGTATCCAAGTCCACAGCTATGGCATTGAATGCTGCAACACCGTACGAGAGCGAATGTGGAACGGTATAGACAGGCAGGGAACAGGTAAAATTCTATTCTCCGAAGAAACAAACGCCAGATGGAAGATCGAGACCGCGAAGCATTGTAAGCACCGTACTGTGCTAATGACACACGCAAATTCTACGAGAAGTTGAACAGCTCGCGCAAAGGCTACGTACCACAAGCCGATATGGGCAGAAACCTGGAAGTAACATTCTCACAGGAGAGTGTGAGGTGATTGAAAGGTGGAAACAGTACTTCGAAGAGCACCTGAACGGCAATATTACAGCGTACGAAAGTGGCACGGTAGTAAACTCTAGGAACACGCTTCAGGAAGTTGAGGAAATTGGTCGGTTGAAAAACAACAAAGCTGCTTGAGGTGACCAACTCCCAATCGAGCTATTAAAACACGGTTGTGAAGCACTGAACAGGGCGCTGCACTGGGTAATTTACCAAGATTTGAGAGGAGGAATGTCTACCGGAGGATTGGATGGAAGGAATTGTGTGTCACATCTATAAAAAGGGCGACAAGCTGAATTGCTGCAATTATCATGCAATCACGCTACTGAGCGCCGCCAACAAGTTGCTCTCCCAAATGTTATGCAGCCGCCTATCACCAATTGCAAAGGAGTTCGTGGGATACTACCAAGCCGGATTCATGGGTGCCCTCGCTACTACGGACCAGATTTTCACGATTCGAGAAGTACTGCAGAAATGTCGCGAATATAACGGGCCAACATACCATCTTTTCATTAATTTAAAATCAGCTTATGATACAATCAATCGAGACCAGCTATGGCAGATTATTCAGGAATATGAATTTCTACGGTAGAGACGAAACTTTTAGATTTTCAACCACAACTACATATGGCCTGCCAAATAAAGGGTGTATTCGATAAAAATGGCACACAGAAAATCTTCTGTAACTTTTGAATCGTATGAGTAAAAAACCTAGAAATTTGAGTAGATCTTATCCATAGTGTATTATTTACATCTGTCAAGTTTCATAGTTATGCATTCAGTAGTTCTAGTCATGTCGTCGAAACAAGAAATTGTCCGTGAGAAAATTTTGTTCACTCACAATCAAAATCCAGGGGCGTCCCACCGGTGGATTGTTAAATGGCTTGGAATTGCAAATACAACTGTGTCTCGTGTAATAAGAACCTTCAAGGAGCGTCTGAGTGTCCAAAGGAAGGAAGGGAGTGGTCGTAAAAGTGGTCCAATGGACAGTAAATGGCCAGGAAAGTCGTACAACAATTCAAGAACCGTCCAAACATGTCAATTCGAGATGTCGCTAAAAAGTCTAAGGTGTCAGTCGGTTTTGTGCAGAAAACCATGAAGCGTGCTGGGTTACATGTTTACAAAGTGCAAAAGCCCCAAACCGGAATGAAAAACAAAACATCACTGCGAAAACCCGCGCCCGGAAACTTTACACGAAGCTGCTCACCAAATCCGGTTGCATCGTGATGGATGACGAAACAAACGTCAAGGCCGACTTCCGTCAACTTCCTGGGCAAGAATATTTCGTTGCCAAGTCGAAGTTCGATGTTCCGGAGGATGTTCGAAAGAAGAAACTATCGAAATTTGCAAAGAAGTTTCTAATCTGGCAGGCGATTTGCGGATGTGGTGAAATAAGTGCTCCCTTCATCACTTCCGGAACAATAAACGGTGCGATTTACACGGAAGAGTGCCTTAAGAAGCGTCTCTTGCCATTTATTAAGAAGCACAAAGGATCAACTCTGTTTTGGCCTGATCTAGCATCCTGCCACTACGCTCGAAACGTATTGGAGTGGTACCGAGCCAACGGAGTCAATTTTGTGCCAAAGGATATGAACCCACCAAATTCACCGGAACTTCGTCCAATTGAAAAATTCTGGGCAATTATGAAAACGGAACTTCGCAAACATCCCAAAACTATAAAAACAGAGCTAGAATCGGTTGAACAAAATTTGATGGGTGGAGTGAAAAGGAAGGTGTGGGCATTCGGGATGGGAGACGAAATTGAATAAAACAAATGTTGTAAATCAAAACTCATTAGTAGTTCTTCATTCCCTGAAAATTTCAAGAAAATCCGATAATCAGTTTAATTTTGATGAGTATATATGTGTGTGCCATTTTTATCGAATACACCCTTTAAAGTTCTTCTTCAGAAATTTGGACACCTTATTTGTCCGAAAATGCTTGGTAATGGATTGGCGTGGATAGGCTTTATAAACACAATGGAGCTGGCTCGCAGTTTCGGGTCTTGACAAAGAACCCCTGCTGAACCAGCCAATTCAGCTCAAGGGATTTACACTGGTGGGTGACAGTTTGGAACAATTGAGCTACAAACATGCGTAACAAACGAGTGTCGAAAAATTCCATCGAAAATATTGAATAATCGAATCAATGTCAATACGGATTTATGAAACAATTCTGAAAAGTGATACACGAACCAACTACTTATTTCTGATATTTTTTTATTTGAATAGCTTTAAAAAATAAAATTTGATGTGTGTTGATTGGACTTTCCACGCGAAACATGTGTTTTCTTCTTCAAAAACAACTATTGAAAATACAGTTAGAATCCCTAATGGTCCAGTTATCTTGTTATTTGAATATCTTTCATATACTACGATCATGTTTTGCAAATAGCCTTGCATCAACCTGCGTTTTTATGAGTTGTCCCCTTTGTATTTCTTGCTCGAAATCAAATATCATAGCGTAGCTTTGCTGACTTTTTCCAATTCGTATTAAATAACCGTCAAAATAACCATCATCAAATTATTTAACCTCTGTAATAATTCGTCCAGTCAAATATCTTTAAAAAATCCTTCGCACAGAAGACTTGCGTTAAAGATACTTGCTTTTATAAAGCACTTACTTCAAAACATCATTATGTTCCCGAGTAAACCCAACACATGCACAACCTTGTCATCGACTTTTAATTAAATCTGCATGAAAGTTGCTGATCGATGGCAAACTCTGCTGCTAAATTTCCACACATTTTATGTCTATTCATCCTCACCTCAGGGGGTAAAAAGTTTCGAATTTCTATAAGTATTCAACTCGTCTACTAATCAAATTATTTTGTCTTTTAGTCAAGCGCAACGAGCCAACCGCCAACAACAACCAACTTGGCATGGCTCAAGGCTGGATCAACTCAAAGCTACGAGTATGGGATGACGATGACTCATCCCTTTTCTCCCCGTTCTGGCGTCGTTGTTTGCAAGTTTGTCTTCATAACTCAAGTGCCTTCTATTCCAGACAATCCCAGCATTAAGCACCTCGTCATCATCGAAACGTCACCCGCTGGCAATTACTTCACAAATTTCTCCAAAAGCCACATTGCTGCTTCTAAAGAATAGGAATCCTCCCACGAATTTGGACAGAATCCCCCACCATCACATAGATTACTAAATTACTGCAAATGTGCAAAACATGAGTTTACAAATCATAACCGTACGTTGTCATTCGGAAGGAATCAATGAGGTAAACAGTGAGGTAAAGAACCGGCAAGCTCAATTGAGACGAAAAAAAATCTTGGCACTGTGAATTTTCAGCCCGTTGTTTGACGATATGATATGGGAAACATCAAGCAAAAAAATCAAACAATTCCCAACTGCAGCATCCGAGTGTCGCTAAAAGGGATAGGTTCCATACGGTAGGAAAGAAGATAGAATAAAAAATGAACAACCAACATGCATGGAGCGATTGTTTATCGTTTTCCGTCTTGTTGTTGGTTGATATTATCTCAATGGTTTGCTTCCCTCCGTCCATCAGTGCAGTCTTTCACAAGAAGAGCAAGCCCTCCAGCAAACAGCAGCGTCTTGTCGCCAGGCCAGAGCCACGCGATATAGAATCTGGAACATCCAGCTTGTTGAGTTGTGTTTCTCTCCCAAGGATCCGGGAATGTGTCTGGCTGAAGGACGCTGGGAATGTCTCCGATTTGCAATGGCTGGCTGGCTCTGTATAATGATACCGAAAGCAATAGAAGCGATCTGCCAATAACGGTTATGTATACTTGATGGAAAAAATCCGGATAGCATCGTTGTGTTGGTGGTGTTTTTTTTTTGGGGGATAGTGTATGGAGAAGAAAACATAAGATTGAAAACAAGGCAGCAGCGAGTAGCGGAAGACAACAGCAGCCGGCGGGCGGATGATGCCCCCAGATCGTTTCAATACAAGATGAGGTCACAGACGGAAAATGTTTGTAGATGTACAGGATGAGCGGGTGGCTGAACTGACATAATAGGAGCATTCGGAAACTGCCATCGATATGGCTGCTGGGGAACAAACAGTCTTGGTAACGGGAAATGTACTTTTGCTTGTGGTACTTGAATCATTGCAGCGTGAAGAAAAATGACAGTCGCATTTAAAAAGTTCATGGCTTGGATCGGGATGTTTGTATAATTTTCTTGTATTTGCATTCATGAGTGGGTGGTAGGATGTATCTTTAACCAGATGGACGGATCAAGTTGCCGATATTGTTGAAAGCGAAAAACGCGGAAAAATCATGACATCTATTTAAGAAAAAATTGGTTAACGAAAAAGATATCCTGGAGAGTGTGAGTTTTTTTGTGGAATACCTGTTACTAGAAAATGAGAACCGTGCTGCATCAATATCCGGTCACTTAAGCTGCTGACATTTTTAATTTTCCCCGTAAATAATAATTTCGGAGCATAACGATGAATTTATTTTATTTATTTTTCACTGATTTATAATCGTTTAATAGCTTAGTAGGAAAAAATTACCGAACATTTGAAGCCTGAATAAGTGTGT
>JASCZW010004539.1:0-100382 GCA_034211315.2 Aedes japonicus | reverse complement strand
CTGAACACCCCTCAATTTGGAGGTTGTGTGTGTGTGTAGAATGTTGCTCCTATTTTGATTTTGGAATTCACTCTTCAGTTGTCAAAATGCCGTCCAAGCAAGAAGAGCAGCGTATCAAAATTTTGCTCGCGCATCGCGAAAATCCGAGCTACTCGCACGCAAAGTTGGCAAAATCGCTAAAAGTTGCCAAATCAACCGTTACAAATGTAATTAAAGTGTTTGGGGAACGTTTGTCGACAGCCAGGAAGTCTGGATCGGGGAAATCGAAAACCGGAAGCCGCTGAGACGACAAAGAGAGTTGCCGGTAGTTTCAAGCGAAACCCTAACCTATCTCTCCGAGATGCCGCAAATAAGCTGGGTGTATCGTCTACAACCGTGCATCGAGCCAAAAAACGAGCCGGACTATCGACTTACAAGAAGGTAGTGACTCCAAATCGCGATGATAAACAAAATACGACGGCCAAAGCGCGATCCCGGAGGCTGTACACGACGATGCTGACGAAGTTTGACTGCGTGGTAATGGACGACGAAACCTACGTCAAAGCCGACTACAAGCAGCTTCCGGGACAGGAGTTTTATACGGCAAAAGGAAGGGAAAGGTAGCAGATATTTTCAAGCACACGAAACTGTCAAAGTTCGTAAAGAAATATCTGGTTTGGCAAGCCATCTGTACCTGTGGCTTGAAAAGCAGCATTTTCATAGCTTCCGGGACTGTCAACCAAGAAATTTACTTGAAAGAGTGTTTGAATAAACGTCTGCTGCCTTTCCTGAAGAAACACGGTTGTTCCGTACTGTTTTGGCCGGATTTGGCATCTTGCCATTACGGTAAAAGGCCATAGGTGGTACGCCGCCAACAACGTGCAGGTGGTTCCCAAGGACAAGAACCCTCCCAACACGCCAGAGCTCCGCCCAATTGAGAAATACTGGGCTATTGTCAAGCGGAACCTAAAGAAGACCAAAAAAACTGCTAAGGACGAGCAGCAGTTCAAGGCAAACTGGCTTTCTGCGGCGAACAAGGTGGACAAGGTGGCTGTACAAAATCTGATGGCAGGGGTCAAGCGTAAGCCTAACTGAATATTTTTCCTGAATTTTATCGAGAGTCAAGTTATTAGTACGAGACACTGAAGAAGTCTGCACATTGTAGACGAAATACGCGTATCTGTCGAAGATAAGCAAAGGTAGTTGGAATTAAATGGAGATTACTAATTTTTCTTCTAATTTATAGTTACGATATTCCATCAAACAGCTCAAACCCTCTAGGGATTCTGAATTTTATACTAATTGAACTTGAAAGAAATTTAATTTGATTTTTTAAATAAACGATTTCACCGATTTACACGCGTTTTCCCTTGACCAAATTTTTGACCGTATCACCCTTTAATTTGCGTGTTGATTGGCCAACCTTGTTTTCAGCGCTTGACAGCAGTTTTTTCTTTGTTCTGGCACTCAATTTTGTTGGGCGACCACTTTTCTTTTTATTTTCCGGATCTTTACCATCACGACAATCTTTCAAAACATGGTATATTGTTGATTTTGATATTGGCTCGTCTTTGAACACGCTCAAAATTTCACTTGTACTAAGCCGTCCAAAAGGTTTGGCGACTTGTGCTCGTAAATCCAGCTTGTACGACATTTTCAATGGAAACTACTGCGCAATTTGAGTTTGACAGTTCAGTAGGAACACAGATGAACGTGAGCAAGTACATTGGTTGACATCTGTGTGGTTCCTAATGCTGTCAAATAAACGCCTGAAAGTATTCCGGGACTTATGTTGCACATGTTACACAATAATAAGGCTAGGTAAAGGAAAAAAAAGCCAGGTAGATATTAAGAGGGGTTCATAAAGTTAGAACGAGAAAAAAAAATTAATTTTTGGACTCAACTCATTTTAAACTCATTTTAAGCTCAAAGTTTTGAACTCAAAAAATTTACTATAAAAACTTTTTATGCAAAAAATAATATTGGAAATTTTTGGTCATTCTAACTGTATATCCTTACTTAGGTACACATGTTTTTTGACTCAGGATAGGTATCCATAAAATAATAACAGGATAGGTATAAACTAAATAAAAGTTACAGTAAAGTTTTGTATTTAGAAAATAGTATATATATACGGCAGCTGGCGAAGGTTTTCTTTAATTCGAGTTATTAGTACGAGACACTGAAGAAGTCTGCACATTGTAGACGAAATACGCGTATCTGTCAAGATAAGCAAAGGTAGTTGGAACTAAATGGAAAATACTAATTTTTCTTCTAATTTCAAGTAACATTTACTGTTGAGATAACTACATTATCGTTGAATGCGCCACACCAATATTGTAATTTTTGAAATCATACACAGAAAAAATTGTCAATTTTAACATGCGCGTAAAATTTTCCAACGAAAAGAAGTGTAAACAACGAAATTGTATGCAATCTTTCATGCACCATCCACCAAAAAGATGCAATTTTTCATACAACAGGCTAGATTCGGGTGTTGTCTGGCCCTAAATTTACATGAAATATCTCATTATTTTCTGCCAAATCTAGCATTCCCTTTATGTGCATTAGATAACGCAGAAAATTCGATGTTTCTTTGTATCATGTGTATCTTGAGAAAACACATGATTCGAAAAAAAATTAGCCCATCTTGATCATCAAATCAGTTTTATGGAATCAACGAAGTCATGTAAGTGTGTGCAAGCGGAAAGCTGCACTAAGATTGAATAAAAACACACCATGAAGTTCATGATTGTTTTTTTAACATGAGCCATCAAACTATCGGACTCCAGTCTTACACTCATTGAACAATTTACTGCGCTACTTCACGCACTCATGGAGTTTTTAAAAGCGAGGAAATGTATTGCATTTTACTCGAAGCCACGATTCATAGCAAATAGTAAAACAAAATCATGAGAAGTACGATCTTACTTTTTAATTTTGGGGTAAGCACAGACACGAAGCATCATAATATTATTTTTCTGTGCGTGCAAATAAATGTGCTTCACGAACATCGCTGAGTGTTTTTCTATGCCAAGACAAAGGGTACAAATCCAACAAAATGGTTATTTGAGACTCTGTTATCTATAGCAAAACGCATCATAACGACCCGATTTTCAAGTTCCTAAAATAAACCCGCTTTTCGTTGTGATAACACCTCGCTTATAGATCATTCTGTCATTCTTGCTCTAATTTCATTGCAGAACATAAATTTCCTCTGAGATTTAGAATCAAGCCCCACTTTTCGGCACACTGGATACAGCAGCGCTATCACACTCGTACGAAACGGTAATCTACAAAGAATACCATCCGCAGTTTACGTACGACCATACCCGATGACATCCACTGAGCTAACGTTAAATTCAGCACTTTGGGCGATGGTTATTAAAACAAATAAAACCTTTGCTTCTATTTTCGGGCGAATTTGCCTGCAATGCTGTCTGTACTGTATGTTGGTCAGTAGCGACCCGGATGTACGCAGTTTCATGTTGCAAAACTCCCCTTCTCATAGCCATTGCTTGCCCTTGTGTCTGTTGCCGCTGGCCAATTGGCCGTTGGTCTGCATTCGAGGTGATATATGATCCGTGTATTTAGGTACCATTCAGGTGGACTCAGTTGTTGAGCTAGCGAAATTGAGCAATTTTGTGCAGGCACCTAAATTGGTTGTCCTCGGGCTACACGAGGGCGTTTGAATTTGGCAATTAATGGGCTAGGATTGTTGGATTTCAGCGACGTAGCTAACCGAGTAACACTATGGGTTTTTCGAGGACTTTGTGGACCATTTTTCAGATGTGTCGAATGTTAATGTCTTATGTGTAATAATGTGGCATTTGCTAAATTATTTTAAACGTTGTAATAAAATATTTAATGTTATTATTCATCAAGGGATTAAGTTCATTACTCAATGCTAAAAATGAAAAATCAATTATGAAAATTGTTTGGTCGCTTGTACAGCCAATGCTTTGGACACACGCTTACGGCATGAGGCCAGAACAGCATCGCTCTAGGAGAAGGTGATTAAAATCAGCAAAACAATCGAGTTCACCAAGCATAAAACACAGTCCTTGTCGTGCTACACTGTTTTCAACTCATGCTAGTAAACTCGAACAATAAAGTTCCTTAATTTTGCGTTCCGTGCAGTTGTTTTGCGATCAAACCCAGCGCCAAATTTACCATATTCATAACACAGCGCATCCGAGAGGACACAACGAAGAACAAAGGCCCCGTAACACCAAGCTAGCACTCATTCCCGCGCGTATTTAATCAGTTTAGGTGGGTGTTAGTGGATTACCGGGATTAGGCAGTCAACACTGCCATCCACAGCGGAAAGAGGTGGCAATTTTTGATCCCGGTGATGGCTTTCAGCACGTTTATTACCGATTCAATGTCCTCTGGGGTGACTGGCAAATTGGCAATCAATTGAATGGGTACAGCACTGCTATTAGTGCCCGTGTGAGTTTATGGCGTAATTGAGCAGTGGACAGGATGTTGGGTACGAAGATCATGTCGATTGGAGTGGATTCAATTGCAAAGATTAGTTTATGTAGACGAGCAATTTTTGGTAGTGGGTTTGGTGAAGTTGTTCATTTGATACAAAATGGTACTGCGTGTTTCAGATTACATGTACAGTTTCAAAACATCTGGTTGCCCTCTAAAGACTGCGTTCCCTGTTTATGATTGCTTTGTATTTCCCAAGAAATAAATAAGACTGTATTGAGTTTATGTTTCCAGTCCTATTTCATAGGTATCAGGGACATGGTAATGGTTTAAGTAATTTAAGAATATTTTAAGACTCGCAAAATGCCACAACCAAATAAATTAACTTAAATCGTTTTTATTTTTAATGAATTTGTTTTTTTACAAATGATTTACATATTAAGTGGCATGCCAGTGGAGCCCCTCCGCTTTTGTTTCAACCTAATCTATTTGAATTTTTTTATTTATTTGGTCAATCCAATCGATTATATTTTTTTTCCCACAAAAAGGAGCGTTTGTTTTTCAATTAAAAAAAAATTGATAATCTACCTAATAACTTTTTAAAATTTTAAAACTAACGTATGAGATCACGGATGATCTGGTGTGGAGATCTCAACCACAGGACTCTCTGAAGCTAGGCAGGAATTATGTTTTACGTTCTTCCAATACCTGAAGACCAGCCAGGCGATGGATCTCGGAGTTTCTAGTTCTCGGTGGACAGTTCGGAATCATTCTCAGGAGATTACACGGTGCGGCAGAAAATAATGCGAAAATTTGTTCTATTTCTTTCAAATCCCATTTTCAACTAATTCAAGCAATAATATCAACATTTTCGAGAGCAGTTATCTTAAAAAAGTCCTTTTAAACAAATTTATTCAATGTGTCCTCCATTTTTATTAATAACATCCTCGAGCCGACGCCGGAATCCAGACCAAGCCTTTCGGACGTAGTCCTCCGACATTGACTGCCGTGTGCGTGTTATGGTTGACTTCAGGGTTTTCACACTAGGGTGTGATGTTTTGCAGGCTCCTGCTTCAACATATGCCCAAATCGAATAATCCAACGGATTAAGATCTGGACTGCTAGGGGGCCACATATCCTTCGGCCAAATCTTCATGTTATCGTTCAACCATTGTTGGGTTCGATTGGACGTGTGACACTTCCTGCTATAGGACAACGTTTTGGTCCTCGAAGAAGTTGGCCTTCACCCAGGAAGCACTTGGTCCTTCAAAATACCGATATACACTTCGGTTTGGATTTTAACTCCAGCATCAATGAAAACAAGCGGTATTTTCAAACCGTTGGACGCCACCAAGCCAAACATCATGACACCAGCCGGATGTTTGGTTTGAAATCTGAATTTCACTTTTTTCGGAACGTTCTCCATTTTCTGCGGTGAAATAAACCGGTCCGTGCGGCTTTTGGCCACAGCATCGATGCTGAAATGTATTTCGTCGGAGAACAGGATTATCATTTTTTCCTTCTTCAACAAACAAAACAATCTCTTGGAACGAGTCACCCCTTGTTCCTTGACCCGGTCCGTAATCAAGTGGCGTTTCACTCTTGGTTCTGGAGAGATGCATGTAGGTCTTCTTTTATGATTCTCCGAAATATTGGCTTCCTTTGCAAGTTTTCTTATGGAACAATCCCGGTTGCGAGCAATTTTTGCACGGACCGATTTGATCACGTTCGGCGTGCGTGCAAAGCGCGGACGTCCACTTCCCGGCTTCGGCTGCTTAGGACCATCCTGCAGGGACTTTTTATGCGGTAAACTGTTGCCAAATGGCACCCTATCACCTTGGCAATCTCTTTCGGCTTCTTCTGAGCAAGCAACAAACTGGTGGTCACTTCTTTCGCGAACATTTTGACGAATTTGCAATAAAACAAATAGAATGTTTGAAAGTAAACATAAACAAATACACCTTCGACAGAAATTAGTCAGTTGCTACACGAATTAATCCAATACTCAAGTTTGAACATTTTCGCTTTATTTTCTGCCACACCCTGTACATATTGATAGTCTCACTAAAACGATCTTCGAGTGTTTTAATCTCGGCCAGGCAGTGAATCTCAGTATTTCTTGTCTGTGGAGGTGTGTTCAGCATTATCCTGAGAAACTTTTTTAAACCCGCTGTTGCTTCAGGTGGTGTGTTTTGCGCAGCTCTCCCAGAACGACATGCCGTACTCAATAACCGGAAGTATGATCTGTTTGTAGATAGCAAGCTTGTTCTTGTTCTTGTTGGACAATGTAGACCTTCTGTTTAGCAAGAGGTACAGAAGCTTCAACAGAACGTTACATTTTGTGACAGTCTTATCAACCTGTCCCCTGAAGTTCAACTTGCTATCTAGTGTCACGCCAAGATAGATGGCTTAATTGGTCCATTCCACCGTTGTGCCGTTTAGACAAATTTTTAACATCCTCAGCCGGAACAAGTCTGGGATATTTGGAGTGTGGGAAAAGGATGACCTGGTTTTTTGCGGTATTGATGCAGATCTTCCAATCTGTGAGATATTTCAACAGAACCTTCAGGTTTCGCTGCAGTTTCGATGCGATCGCTCTCTCTACCCTGCTACCTCTATGTATGGCTGTTCCCGAAAATTTCTAAAGGTGTCTTTGGACATGCTCTCTATTATATCAGTTCGCCCGGAGGAGTGAAGATCGCGGCAAGTCCCTCGTTACACGTGACAAGGCGTATCCAGGAGTTAAGTGCTATTCAAGAGCTTAGGATCTAAATTGTGATCGACTAGCGTCACCACACGTTCACCAAGGGTTCGTCGATCCGTCGAGTGGGATAATAGGGTGGTGTAAAGTTGCTGTGGTCCACGGTTCAAAGATGGTGTAGATAAATTCACACTAGTAGGACGAAAGTGAACGGACGGACAGTATATGGCATAATCAAAAGCCAGATAAGACTTTGATGAACCATTGGACCTTTTGTTAAGACCCTCCAGAACAATCGTTAAAAATCCCACTCGACTATAGCTAGACACTCGTAAGAAGTTCACGCGCCGTCTTTTGCTGCAGTTACACTCTGTAGGCGTCTTTTCATCAAAAGAGCCAACTTTTGGGTTGTTGCAGTGAAATCTTCTGCCATTCTTCCATGAGAACTTCCTTTAGCTGATTCTTGTTCTGAATTGTATGTCCTCGGATCTTCTGTTCCAGATGATCCCACAAATCTACGGGGTTGAGGTGATTGGAGAGGATGTGGAACATTGTACATTGTAGAGCAGCCATTCCTTCATGAGCTTCGAGGAATGCTTTCGATCGTTATCTTGAACGAAATAGAAACTCGATTCATGACCCATTTCCATCGCACTGTCCTTCAAATTGCTCTTCAATATATCCAGGTACACGAATCGATCCATGATGCAGTCAATGAACGTTAAGTTTTCGGTGCCGTTTGCGCTAAAAGAACCGAAACCATGACATTTCCACCACCGTGCTTTACTGTTGGCCTCAGATTTCTTGCATCCAATTCAGTGTTTGGTTTGCGCCACACTCTAACTAATCCGTCAGACCCAACAATATTTAATTTGCTCTCGTCCATGAATAGAACGTTCTGCCAGAACTTCTGACTCGACCAAGTACTTTTGGGCGTATTCCAGCCGCTTTTTCATATTTTTGGCAGATATGAACGGCTTCTTCCATGCAACGCAACCTCGGTAACCTTTAATCTGGACATTGGCGTAACTACTGGGGTGCCTAGGGGTCAAGGCCCCTCCAGAATTTTGTCCCCAGATTTTTCCCTAATATATTTCTAATTTGAAATGAAACATTATTCATAATCTCTACGGAATTGTACGAAATTTGTTTCCCAGTGTAAGTTGTTTTCATAATTTGCTCCCTTCAGAAATAGTTTCAACGAGTAACTATTTCTGAAGGAGTAGAGTACGAATACCCTCTTTCCCACACTTTTCACTTACTCCACTGTACCGAATAGGATGTAAAGTTGGGATATCGATAAAAACCACAGTCAACGACAGTTAGATCCATGAAAACTCCGATATATCAACATTACATCCACTTCGCTCGAGAGTTTGCGTCTGTTAAAAGTTAGGTTTATTTTTTTTTGTGGTGTTTAATAACGAACGACATGATGAGCTGATCTAAGCCAGCCCATAAATTTTTAAATGTAGTTTACAACACATTAATTTATTGAGTAAATATGATAAATATTCTCAATTGCTGCATATCATAACTAGACATTATCTAGACAAGGACCTGGATTTAAATTAGGTGAAATGGAGGTGGGTTTTCACGGTATGGCAATTGGAAGCCGCCATCTTGGATTTCAAAATTATGTTGGGCATCGATTCCCGGCCTATAGACATTATTCATTCCAAAGTATTGCATATCGATATTTAGTTTTACACTAATTCACGGATAAGCATTTCCCGGAATTCATTTCTCAGAGGCCATTTTTCAAAGGCTATTTTCTAGAGCCACTTCCCGAAATAAATAATTTACCTCTGTTCTCGTTTTTTTGGAAAATGTATGCTCTACTTAAATCATTTTCCAGGGGCCTTTTGCCTTTTGGGCCAGTGGTCATTTCCCAGAAGCCATTTGCCGGAATGACTAATTTTTGAGAGCGGATATCTGTCCTTCTTTTTTTCGGGAAATTGATTGTTATCCGGGAACTATTTTTCTGATGCTATTTCCCAGACGCCATTTCCAGGAATCTCATAGGTCATTTCCCGGATCGACCAATTTTCCAGTGTAGGTCTTTGTTCTTCTTTTGTCCTAATTTTTTTTCGGTAAATTATTGCTTTCCCGTATTTTCCAGATGCTATATTCCAAAGTATATTTTCCAGAGGCTGTTTTCCAGAGATAATTTTCTAGAGGTAATTTTCCAGAGGTAGTTTCCCAGAGGTAATTTCCCAGAGGTGATTTCCCAGAGGCCATTTCCCAAAGGCCATTTTTCGACAATAAAATTTAGAGCCTGTTAAGTTGAAACATAAGATTTGAAACAGTTTGTACGTATTTTTATTTTATTATTCAAGAAGGATTTACAATAATGAGTTTAGTTTAAAGGTGCATTTTCAAATAAACGATATTATTTTCTCTTGTACAAATTTACACATGCAAAATAAGGAGACAGAAGTTTATTCATTAACGTATATATTTTCAAAAATGTAGTTTTTGAAGTAAGGTATACATATAATCAGGTAAACTTCTGTAATCATAATATTTATAGGGATTGACTTCAGTACCACGAGTTGTCAACATAGACTGCATAATGGGCCTGTGTGTCATCCCTAAAGGGTAATTGTAATAATTGAACTATTCACAATACAGTATTGATGAAATGAGAGTCATTTAAGTGTCATTTCTGGAGGAGACTTCAGCACTGTCAACGTACACAGTATTCTGAACGGAAGTGTTCTAAATAATTAAACAATAGTCTACTTAGACATCTTTAATTCAATTCAAAGTTATTGGGTAGGGATGGGTACTATGACATGGAAAATTCTATATCTTTTATAAAAAACGAAGACAAAATATCTAATACTTCAAATGGTGGTCACGCGGTCATCATATGCTAGTGTGACCATGGTATTCGTTCTAGTAATGGAGAATGATGGGAAAGGGTCCAGCCTTGACAAAGAAGCTGTCATGCAGCTCCACCCAAGAAAAAAAAACTCAGTAAGTACTCTACTCATAACGCTTCTAATGAAATGAAATAAACATGATTGTTCATGATATTTTATGTATTTTAATTTCCTGAATTTGGTGATAATGTTTTTCATTAATATAGGGGGAAAACTTGCCGCACGTTAGGCTTACTTCTATTGAAAATATTGTTAACCTGTTGAAACTATTATTTATCTATCCTTTTCTACAAAGAAATAATATTTTGATTAAATGTTGCGCAAAAAAAAAATTAATATAGGGTATGTGTCCCTTGACTCAGCCTATTATGCAACCATCGATTACATTTTTGATTATAACTCTTAAAGTTTTCAAGCTGAAGGTGAGATTCAACAAGTTATACACTTGCTAAGATATGTTTGATAAGACATTTGGTAGTTTGTATCACGAAAAGTTACACAACTCTTTTAATAAAGTCAGAAACTTTCAAGGGATATGGATTTAATGTCGGTCTACAAGCACCAAATTGGGTCTATTCATGGATGCAAATTCGTCTCATTCAATGGATTTATTACTAAATGCAGTCTTTGTGCGGTTTTTTTCTTCTCATTTTATGAATTAAGGCATTGTCAGCAGTATTCGCTTTACTTAACACAAAATTTCACAAAACATACTAAAGTAAAACTGTTTTGAAACACATAAGTGATGTTCATATATGATTAACTAGCCATTCAAAAATGAAAACATTATAATTCACTATACAACGGCTTGGTTCCTTCGGTTTGTGTTTAGATGAGCCACTTGAATACAAGCAACCGCAAACACATGCATTTCCACTTGAAATTTTACCAATAACAACCTTTTTACTACGTTATTGATACAACAGGCCATAGTTGGGAACATACAAAAAAATATGTCCCTAACATTGGGTCTATGATTTTCTTGTAAAATCATTGTTATTTTAGCAATGTGAACTGTAAGTTTGTAACGTGTTACTATTTTCTGTACATCCAGGCGGCATTACTTGCTATATCGATTTAATTAAGCCAAATTTAGATCACTTGAAGATCGTGTAGTTCATCTGTTCAGCTTAACCAGTGAAATCATGATGCCCCAAAATTTCAAGAAATCGAAAATTACGTGGAAGTGTAAAACTATAAGTTGATTAATATTGTCTCAATTGCTTCGGATTACATCGGTCAATCTAATAGCAACATGATTTTGTTGATTATTGCTGAATTAATTACTTATTTGGTACATAGGCCGAATCAAGGAGCTAGGCTAACATTACATCCCCTTACCCTAAAATATTTTTAATTTTCTAAGAATCAGACCATAGGAACTAAATTCGAAGATGATGTTGTTTGAGAAGGAAATAATTTCTCATCACCATGAGGCTCTAGGAGTAGACAGCACTTTTTTTGCTAGAACAAAGTTGTTAGGAGAAAGTATTGATAGTTCCGTAAGCGCACGGCAGACTGTGAAAATTGAATAGAAGTAGTTCTTGAAATTGAGCGGAGAGCATTGTGATGTAGTATTTCGAAACAAGCACACAACCTTTTGCCAGGCATCCTCATGCGGTGTAGGTCAAAGCAAGAATGCACCACCCTGACTGGCAGTGTGTTTCTGTGTTGCTATGAACTTTAAATTTGGAACACAGTTTTAAAAATTACATCCGATTCATCATCTTAGAAAATTCTAAAAACATTTTTCTTACAGAATACAAAAATTTCATATGAATGAATACTTTTTCCGAAAAATTAATTCTTGTAGAACTTTTCAATTTCAAATTATTTAAAAACTAAATTTTTGCCAAACCTTCTAACATGGCGAATCTGATGCCACTTTGAAGACTGTACTTGAAAATTTATAAATTGAACCCAATTGGATGCATTTGTTAATTTCGCCTATACTGTAGGTGTTTACATTCTTTTGCCAAACCTTCAAAAAAATTCGAAAAATTTCTATGGGATTTCGATGCCATGGAATACTATCAATTTCAATCCAATTCTTAAGTTTAACCTCAAATTACCCAAGGATGTTTCTTTTGACTGCCGTAAAGTAGGTTTTTGATAAAATTATCCTCGGACTACTCCTTCAAATTGTTTGAACTCTCTTTAGAAATTTAGCTCGATATAATTTATAAATTTTCAGAGTTGTTGTTGAAAGTCGTTTCAACGGGTAACTTTCCGTAACTATAATTCTCCGACCGACGGCAATGAAATGCAAATATTCGGTTTTTGGAGAATATAATTTTCCTATGCAATAAATTAAGTCAAGAATAAATTCTACTTGCTGTTCGAAGATTCAAAATAGTTCACAATTATCTGACTTACGTTTAGTTCCTTTCGCTTATCTTCGGTACAATCATAATTACGCAATAATGCTTCTCAATGTTGTCCTCTATGGACCTATTTTAAGGATATTTTGTGTTAAATTTACATGTTAAATTTTAGGTTATTTAGACTCACCAGCACTTTATATTTTAAGGTTTGAGAATTAGTTTTAGTTCACGGATTTATAAAATAACAAATGTAATTAGTTCGCTGTATACAATAGCTATAAGTTTTGCGCAATCAAAACACAACCATTTTTTTCTCTTCCTTGTTTGTTTATCTCCCTCTATTGTCTCAGACTCGTACCTGTCAGTGCCGTTGCAGAATCCACTTGCTGAAGTGTCGACCATGGTGAATGACGGAAGGTGCGCTGAGTCCAGTGTGACCAACAATCCCCCGGGGTACGCCAACCTATGGTTGGCTTACTCTGCGTCGCACCGGACGTCTAACACCGCCAGCTTGGTTGATGGACGTTCGTAGACACCACTGGCTGTTCTTACGGTTGCGGACCTAACCTGTCCATCTTTGCTAACCTTGACGCTGATGACCTTCCCCTTCGGCCAACAATTACGAGGCATACTGGGATCGACGATAACGACTATGTCACCTACTGTGATCGGCTTGGTGTGACGGAACCATTTAGTACGGCGGGTGATCTCTGGCAGATAATCCGATACCCAACGTTTCCAGTACTGGTTTGCGAGAATCTGCGATGTACTCCAGTTCTGTTTAAGGGTTGCGCTGGTATCATCTATGTTGGTGAGTGGTTTCGACCCGTTGGACGAGCCGAGCAGGAAATGATTCGGGGTCAGTGCTGGGGCCGAATCATCGTCTATCGGCACATGGGTTAACGGTCGCGAGTTAACAGTACTCTCAACTTCAGTTAGCAAATTACGAAGTACTTCGTCGGTAGGTCTTTTCACCAAACAAATTGCCATCAGGTTGTTTTTGACGGTGCGGATCAACCGCTCCCAGCAGCCACCCATGTGCGGTGACAGTGGTGGGTTGAACACCCATTCAATTCCATTGTTTGCAAACTCCTTCATCAGCTCGTGCTGACTGATTGCTTCATTGGTCTGCTTTAGCTCTCGATTTGCACCAACAAAGTTTGTGCCACGATCACTGTACATTTTCACGGGTGTTCCGCGGCGTGCGATGAAGTTGCGTATTGCCATGATGCAGGAATTTGTACTAACCGAGTGGACAACCTCAATGTGGATTGCTCGCACGGTCAGGCACGTGGCCAACATACCCCAACGCTTCTCAACTCTCCTTCCGACGACGACTTCGATCGGCCCGAAATAATCCACTCCTACATGAGTGAATGGTCGAGAGAAAGCGGCAAGGCGGGCTTGTGGAAGATCGGCCATTTATGGTGGATTGGGTGCTGCTTGATGGTTCTTGCAAGTCTGACAGACTTTCCTCACTTGCTGGTAACAAGCGCGCAAATGAGGAATACGATACTTCTGTCTTATTTCGTTTATAACGGTTTCGTGGTTTTGGTGGTGGTATTTGTGGTGGTAATATGCTACGATAAGGTTGGTTATGTGGTGTTTTCGATGAAGAATGATTGGCTGCTTGGCGTCATGAGAGGCGTAGTGACAGGCAGCAATGCGTGTTCGCATGCGCAGGATTCCACGTTCGTCCAACCATGGCGTTAACTGGTATAGCGAACTGGTTTTAGGGACGATACTTGTGTAAACTGCGGTATCTTGTGATGTCTTCTGGAGAGCAGCTATTTCGTCAGAATATGTTTCCCGTTGTGAAAGCCGTATCAATGAACATTCAGCAGTGAGCAGATCGTTTGTTGTGAGTGGTCCAGTGCACGTCGGTCTGTTTTCTTGTTTAAGTCGGCAGTTTCCCGCAAAACGATGAATGAGCGCAGCAATCTTAACGAGTTTCTTCCAGCTTGAATAGTTGCTGACAAAGATGACAGGTTCCGACGGTAAGTGATGTGTCAGAAAAGAAGGACGGAGTTCGTTTTTCGTAGTCCCACTAAGGGCTGGTGACGGTAGCCAATCCTCTTCACTGCGCCATAGAAAATCTGCTCCTTTGAACCATCTATGGTTGGAGGACATATCTGGTAGGCTGTTCCATTTGGTAGCGTCATCGGCACAGTTCAGTTTGCTAGGCACCCAGCGCCATTCGTGTACTTCCGAAAGTTCTATGATCTCGCTGATTCTGTGGCCAACATATTGGTTGTAGCGGCGGTGGTTAGATTTTATCCAACATAGTACATCCCTGGAATCTGACCAGTACACCTTTTTGTAGATCCGGATGGATAGCGATTGTTCGATAGTTCGAGCTAGGCGGGCGCCAAGGACTGCAGCTGATAGTTCCATTCTTGGAATTGACACGAACTTTAGTGGCGCAACTCTCGTTTTGCCGGCGACGATGGAGCAGGTGATAGTCCCTGCCTTAACGAAACGTAGATAGCAAACAGCAGCCATACCGTTCTCGCTAGCGTCCACCATCGTATGAAGTTGAATATCGTTGGCTTCCTCCGCAGGGTATTTAGAGTTGTAGCAACGTGGGATACTAACATATTCAACCCGCGGTAGAACTTGAAGCCAAATGTACCTTGGATCGCCAGATTTGCTGTAGCAGGATTTTCAGAAACGATAGAAAATGCGAGATTAGACCAAGTAGGTCGAAAATGGTCATTAGAACACGAAGTACTTCTCGCTTCGTGGGACGCCGTTTGCCTCCTAACAAATCTGGATCATACCGGTTCCACCCTACTTTGTACGCGAAGACATCGTCGATTGTGTTCTACCACATGCCCAACACTTTCTCGGTGGCTAGCTCCGTTGATATATCGAGGCATTTCTCGTCTGTGTTTGCACCCTGCAGCGTTGTCAGCACCAATCTCGAATTGCTAACCCAATTTCGAATCTCAAAACCGCCTTGCTAGTGAACATATTTAACGTCCTTCGCTAATTGGATGGCTTGATCTTCAGTATCGACACTAACGAGCATATCGTCAACGTAGTGTGATTTCGTGATAGCTTTACAGGCAGCGGGGTAATTGTTCGCGAATCGTTCCTTGTTCATATTTTTTACGAATTGAGCAGTACTTGGGGAGCAGCATGCCCCGAATGTCATTACCTGCATCGCGTATACTACAAGGATTCCATGTCCATCTATCCAGTAGAAACACTGACATAATTGGTCTTCAGCTTTGATAAGAACCTGGTGAAACATTTCACGTATATCGCCGGTCAGTCCTATCTTGCGTTCTCGAAACTGGAGAAGAATCGCAAGGAGTGAGCACAACAAATCCGGCCCTTTCAACAGCGCTGAATTTAGAGATGTTCCGTAGGCAGTTGCCGCTGCGTCCCATACAATGCGTACCTTCCCCGGTTTATTTGGGTTGGTCACCGGAAAAATCGGCAAATACCAGTGTCGCAGACCTTTCTCATTGATCTCTTCGTCGGTGAGCTTTCGAATGTATCCTTTCTCGACATACTCGGCAATCTTTGCTTGTAGAATTTCCGTCAGCTTCGGGTCCTTCTCCATTCGTTTCTTTAAGCACTGGAATCGTCGCAGCGCCATTGTTCTACTGTTGGGCAAGCGGATGTCATCGTATCGCCAAAGTAGACCGGACACATAACGCCCATTCTTACGATGGGTAAGTGACTGTAACAGTGATACCGCACGTTCATCTTCAATGGATAATAGAACATTCTCCGATTTGGTTACCCCGAGGCTGTCTAGTGAAAAATATTCCTTTATAGTTTTATGTAAGTCCTCTTCAGACTTCTCACTACACGGACAGACGTGGAAGGTGTAGTGGTGTTGGTTCGCGTCATTTTTGGAACTCCATCCTCCACATACGGTCCACCCGAGCCGAGTCTTTACAGCGATCGGTTGACCGCTTTCTCCTTCTCGATACTTTAAGCCGAGGCTAAGTTTAGCGTGCTTCATCCCTATAAGAATGCGTGGGCGTGCGTCACGGTAGGAATCGATGGGCAGATCTCGAAGATCTGAATATAGCTGTGACAATTCGGCCATGTCCATCGTTTGTTGTGGCAACTGTAGTGCTTTCACTGTCCTGACGTCGTTCATGATAAATTTTTTGCTCTCATTTCTGGCACCGGCAATATGAAGATTGCAGATGCGAGAATCCACCTCGTGTCGTTCGGTTCCTCCAGTCCATCGTAGACACAAAGGACTCACGTCACCGTCAAGCTGCAATTCGTTCGCGAGTTCTTGATCTAGCAAAGTAAGCGCAGAACCCTCATCCAGGAATGCAAATGTGCGTATTGTTTGATTACTTCCGTACAACACTACGGGTAGATAATGAAACAGTACTGAACTGATAGCTGTCTGATGAGTGTTGCATCCAGACTTGCTAGTACTGGGTTGCGGGGATTGCTCACGCCTATCAGTAGCGACGGTACATGTCGGCTTTTCCTTAGAATCGTTATGCAGTAGCGCATGGTGTCGGTACGTGCACCCATCTTTACCACACGGTTTAGCTCTACAGTATCCTTTATGGACACAAAGGCACGTGCGGCAGAATCCAAACTCCCTTACGATGGCCCATCGAGATTCTCTGGAGAGCTCTAAAAAACGTTTGCATTTATCAGCCGACTTACAACGTTCTTTGCAAATCGGGCAGTCTTCGTTCGACGAAATTGATGCAATGATGGTTTGCTCGTTATTGTAGTTCTCTTCCGGCTGGGTAGTTTCAGAATGGGCGTTGAGGTACGCATTTCCTTTCTTTGATCCCCGTGCTTCACTCCGATTAGGATTTCCGTCGTGTATCGCAGAAGGGTATACGACGACGCTTGCTGCTTCCGCCAAACTGTAAATCCACTTACTGAACGTCCCCAAGTTTACCGTCGATAGCGCATGGCGATGCTGTGCCCAGTTGAGCTTGAGCAACGGCGGTAGTTTTCCGACAAGCTGATGTAATAGTGTAACGTTGTACATGTACTCTTGCAGTCCACATGCATCTACAGTGGCACAGAAGTTTTGAACGTTCACCGCGAAGTCCACTAACGTTTCCAGCTTATCTTCACGTATAGACGATAATGAACTCACTTTTCCGATCAACGACTGTACTATCACCTCCGGTTGCCCGTACAGCATCTTTAAAGTTGAGAGGATACCCGGAACGTTTCCTGAATGCATTAGACGACATTTTACCGCTTCGTAGGCTCTACCTTTTAAACTCTTCTGTAACCGAACAATATTTTCATCCTCCGTAAATCCGCACATCGTGGTCGTTCGATTGTACATAGAGATGAAAACTGGCCACTCTTCTGGATCACCAGAAAATGTTGGTAAATCTTTGGCAACCGCTTGTCGTGCTGCTATCTGCGAGCGAGAAAGTTGAAATTCGTCATACCCCTCCACCAGTGTAGAATTTACTGAAGGCCTCCTATGTCTGTCGTCTAAATTCATAGCAAACCGGCACGCATAATCCGACTCTCTCGGATGAAGTTAAGTTGACTGACGATAGTGATTCTTGTATCTGGTTAGAAGGCATCAGATTTCCCGGTCGCTGCACTGCTGCTTGGCCACTTGATCGTAGTTGTTTCTGTTCTCGTAGAATTCGCTCCTGTTCTTTCTGCTGTTCCCACTTCCGATTGATGGCTTCTGTATCTTTCTTCAACGCTTCCTGTTGTTCTCGGAGAATATGTTCTTGACGTAATTGCTCCTATTGCTGCTGTTGTTGGTATTGTCGAAATTGTTGTTCTCTCTCAAACTGCTTCTGCTGTTGTTGTCGTAACTGATCTGCCAACATCCGTAGGTGCTGATGTTCCCGATGAAGTGTTGGATCTTGATGCAACCGGTGTTGTTGTGATTCTTCTTGCGGTTCACTTTGTTCTAGTACTGCGTCTTGAGCAATGGGTTCGCCCGTTTCAAGAGGTATCGGGTTTATTGTCTCCACCCACTCTTCAATACGACGGCGTGATGCGTTAGTACTCCCACTCGATCTTGATTCGCTAGCCAAATTTTCAAAGATTTTATATTTGTTGTTCAGATAATTTTTGTACTCCTGCATAGCCTTTTCCTCCGCGCATCGACGGCGTTCCTCTTGCTGCTGCTTAAATGCACGTTCCTCTTGCAGTTTCATCAGTTGAAGCTTGGCGCGATTTCTTGCAGACTTCTGTGACGAAGAAATGGAAATTCCAGATAACGTTTCCACTGTATCGACCATTGGCAATTCTATTCTTGGCAGTGGCGAGTGTGACTCCGAAGGATGCTTACTGTCCGATGGGATTTTAGTTGATAGTGGACTCATACAAATCACTGGAACGAATAGGCTTTTCGTTGACACCCGCTGCTTCTGCTCACTAGTTGTCGCAATTGCCAATGGCTTAACAATTTTTCGTGATGCTGTTGCTGTAAAAATCACCGGATTGCCACGAGAACTTGTCACGATCTTCCCGATGGTTGTATCTCTAAGCGACCGCTGATCCTGGATGATGTCTTCTCGTATTGATGCTCCATCCGAAGCTGCCTTAGTTCGCTGGACCCATTTCGCAGTTACGCAGTTAGTACTACTCCAGCTCTTATCGGCAACTTCCTCTGAAACACCTACACAAGCAAAATGATGCCATCCGTCACATACATCGCACTGGACCATCTCATCGGTGTCTGGACCTCGACATGTTCTGCAAGCATGACCTTCCAAAGTGTCCTCTGGTATCACCAAATCCGGATTACCAACACCAACACCACCAGTAGCATATTGTTTATTTACACCTCTCACATTATATCCCCTTCCGGGAGCACTCACTGCATCGGAATTACTACCACTTCGCGGCATTTTACTCGACCGATCGACCGTACCGTGACAATAAACGAAAATTATATTTTGTTGAAAGTCGTTTCAACGGGTAACTTTCCGTAATTATTATTCTCCGACCGACGGCAATGAAACGCAAATATTCGGTTTTTGGAGAATATAATTTTCCTATGCAATAAATTAAGTCAAGAATAAATTCTACTTGCTGTTCGAAGATTCAAAATAGTTCACAATTATCTGACTTACGTTTAGTTCCTTTCGCTTATCTTCGGTACAATCATAATTACGCAATAATGCTTCTCAATGTTGTCCTCTATGGACCTATTTTAAGGATATTTTGTGTTAAATTTACATGTTAAATTTTAGGTTATTTAGACTCACCAGCACTTTATATTTTAAGGTTTGAGAATTAGTTTTAGTTCACGGATTTAGAAAATAACAAATGTAATTAGTTCGCTGTATACAATAGCTATAAGTTTTGCGCAATCAAAACACAACCCTTTTTTTCTCTTCCTTGTTTGTTTATCTCCCTCTATTGTCTCAGACTCGTACCTGTCAGTGCCGTTGCAGAATCCACTTGCTGAAGTGTCGACCATGGTGAATGACGGAAGGTGCGCTGAGTCCAGTGTGACCAACAGTTGTAAAAGATTCCGTATCAACTAACACAATTTTGAAGATATAAACGCGTAATCCAAACCAATCAAAATTTTGATCTATATTTAAAATTTTCATTGACTCAATGTTGTTCTTTGTAGCTACAGTCACCTCGTGTGCATCCATTCTCCATTTAATCCACACGGAATAATACGAGGTTTATATTCAACACACTTGATTCTCTTAAGGAATATCGGCTCACCGAGGCACAGAATAGACCTAATCATTCGATTGAACCTGTTCTGATTCTTCAATAAAAATAACATGTTCCAAATAATTATGCTACTTTCATCATTCTTTTCAATATTCCTATAAACGAAAAAAAAATCCTTCGGAAAGGCCCCCTCCATGCCCCCTCCAGACTAATTGTCTAGCTCCGCCAATGATTATGGAGAGTATTCTGTACTGTTTGGGGGATAACTTTGATGTTGGCGTACTTCAACAGACTGTCAGCAAGTTTGGGAGCACTCAACCTAGGATTTTGTTTAATTTCTCGCAAAAGTATGCGATGGTGACGAGTTGTCAACTTTAGCTTACGGCCTCTTCCGGGAGTCGTCTCTAGAGACTGTGTTCTCGGGTAGTTCTGAAGCACATACTGAACCGATGATCGTGGGCGGTTTACTATGCCTGCAATTTCGGACAAGCTTTTACCATCATTTTTCAGGCGAAATTAACACTGGAATACGCAAATTTCAGAGAAAAATACTAAAATTTGTAAATTTTACCTTGTCTGCTGTTGTAAACAGTGGTAAATTCTTCTTTGTAATGCAACGCGTGCTTCTGCTTTTGACAGATCGACGTACATTTGTTTACTCGACTTGTTTGAAATAAGGCCGTAAGTGTACGGACAATTTTTTGACATCATTTTTGTACCTTTTTTAGGTATATGATGGTTTTATCTGATAGAGATGTTTTTATGTTTACTTGAATGACTGTTAGAAAAGGATACATTTTTACAGTAAATGAAACAAGAACGCTTCAAAAGGGTCTTAGTTTTAATTTTTCTTTCAACGTTGCAACAGTCAGTGCTGTACGGACAATTTATTTATACAGTGTAGATGACCAAATATTATAAGGACCTTTTCAGTTCTCTCAAAAGAGGCCATTGTAGAACCCACCCTAAATGGACACCGTAGCTAGACCAGTGCCAGGGGTCCATCTGACCCTTGAAGAGGAGAACAGTTTCAGCATGGGCACCACCAGAATGCTCCATTTCCATTTCCTCCAGCACCCTCTTCGAGTAGTACTTTGTAATGAAGGCGACAACTTCTGGGAGGCACTTTGTACTGTAGATCTCGCCGTTCACTACCAACCCCGACAAAAAGAAGATGGGACGTGACATCCCCTTTTCACTGATTTTGAGCCACAGCAACACCTTCGTGTGCGCTATGTACTTCACATCGCTGCTAATTACTTTTGTCGGGGAGGTGAAGTAGCATTTGCCTTGCCAGTCGTTGCCGTGCAACGTGTGGTCGTCTTGTCGTCCATAGCGACTACGTTCCGCTTCGCCGGGAAGATCTCTTTGACCAAAATCTTCAGCCGTTGATTCTGGGTTTACGCTTGGTTCTCTGACCCAACACGGCTGGCATGGGCTGACGCTTCCGCATTAGGACATCCATTTTGGCCAAATACTTCAAGACCGTTTGGCCAAAAGCCCAACACACGGGAAGAAGTGAGCACCTTCCATTACGTATTCCGTATGAGCTTCTGTTGAATCCTCCGGTCGCTTTAAACGTTCGGACGGCCGAGGCCAAGCTTCCGCTCGTTCGACTATCCTTTCTCGAGAAGTGCCAGAATCTTGTTTCTGCGATCGTATCCGGCCGAAACGAAGTGGGTCACGATGACCGACTTTTTTAGGCCCGGATGGAGCTAGCGTCACGATCAAACCATAGATCGAAGTTGATTCACCTTTCTCGCCATAGCTGCCGTAAACAAACTGATGGAACTGTCAGATTTTTACAGTATATAGGCAACTAGTACATATTGACTATTGACCGGTGGACCAACCACCAAGTAGCATTGTTATCGCATGAAAAAACGGAAACACTAGTCGCTTTTCTTTAATGCACGCTTTACTGTAGAGGGTCTAAATAAACATTTGAAACTAACATCACTTAAATATTAGCAATATGTTGCATCCGCCGAGTGTTTGCCTCAGCGTCCTGACCTCCCGGTAGATTCAAAAATTATCGCTCTGTGCCTTCCTCAGCTTCACCACTGTGTCACATATCTGCGTCTAACCAACTAACGCCGGTTGGTATGTGTCTTGATCAAACCGAAGCCAAGGATTACGGTCAATATAACGCAAATCCCATGTTCGATAAGACAAATCAAGCTGCTCTATCATCCATTAGCTCATGGACAGCAACAACGGGCCAAGAGATCTGGATGAGACATTGGTTGCCGGACGTGGTCCCAGCATGGCAATCACATCCGGTCACATGGGCGGTATGTTTACAACGATTATTATTGTTTTCGGCATTGTACCGATAAATCCTGCTAATGCTCTCGTTATTCTCCAACATATCACATCTTGAGGGGGTAAGATGAGATGGGAGTAGAACGTTTTCACTCTCCGGTTGGCCATTCGTCCTAATTGTTACTATCTACCAGTGCCAAAAACCGTTCTAGAAATGTAACATGGCTTAGTGTTGACTATTATCCACAGCCAAGCCTCGAACGCTCACTCTGTTGACGACAGGCTCAGCATGCCATCGTCAGCAATTCCTAAAAGTCTCGTTACAAGTTGATGACTATCGATAGAAGCGAAATAATCGTGTTCGGAGAAGGACACGGAACGGGGAACGAAAGTGCGATGGCAGAAGCGCCTCTCAGTCCCAATTCACAGCCTAGTGCTTTGTGATGCTTTCTGGTGCGAATGATACTATCGGCAGTCGCACTCTCGAGGAAAACAACACCCAAATGTATGCAATAGATAAAGTTTCATATTTGCCTGCCTGCGCCTTGACTTGGATGTTTGCAATACTGACAGGGCTTGTGGACAGTTGTTTCGGATGGGTTGGCGCTGGCTGGAGGAATCCATTGCTGCTTTCCGGTCGCTTACTTGCTTTCCTTCTTACGTTCGTTTGTTGATAGCGGCAATGCACACAGACAAACGGACATATTTCATGTTTATTCTGTGGATGATATTTGCATTTATTACACAGCTTATGGTACGTAAAGGAGCAGTAAAACAACTCCGCTTTCCCACACGGCTCCCCACCAAATATGTCGTTGACAGAAGAATGCAGTTATCGAGTAGCAGCAGGCTCCTGGTAAGTATCAGAGGCCATCAGTGGTAGATGTGCAAAGACAATGCCATAAACAATCGGTCTCATCGAACTAAATGCTGCTGAATGGACGGAACATCCATCGTTGGATATTGGTGCAAGTAGAGTTTCGAAGGATTGGCTCCATGCTTTCTAGATCAGCATTTTCTGTGACACCAAGTCGAAGCGTGTTATAGCTTCAAATGCTAAACCTTCATCTTGACACACCGTTCTTCGAACTGATCGGTATCATTTTCACTCTGACGACGACAAGTGGGACGAAGCAAGTCCCACATCTGAAATCCGACAAATCGACATATCAACATCGTAAAGATTGATCTATGATTATGCTTTTGTTTTGCATCGCTCCCTTTCCCAGCTACCCCCATTGTGTGCGTTTCTGTTTGTGTATGATGGGACCTCTGTTGGTCGGCTACTTCTTATTCTTTGGAAATGGAATGATTTAATTATTCTGTTTGTGCTTGTTCGACACAGATCCGGATAATACATCCCACTTCTGCTCTCCATTTCGGTGGGTAGAAAATATCAAACGGCAAACATCGTAATCATAACAAGCGCCAAACAACAGAAATTGGGTGTAGGCAAAACCCGAGGCGCCTTTGGCAAGGTTTCCATGTGAATTTCGAAAGGGGATAGGAGACAGATATATGATTTGTTTATTTGTTTATCCGATTTCGCATTGATTTATTGCTGCACATATCGGTAATCGGTCGTAAAATTGAGAAGAACCGATCTATGCTCTCTACACACCGCAAACACTTCCTGTGAATCTTTGGAGCCGGATGGATTGCTTTAGACAAATACCAACCATATCCTCAGACACACACATTGGTGCAAACGAGCGTGTACGTAACAGGAGAAGCCGTCAAGCTGCACAATTTATCTTCATTAATCCTCGTTTAATGGGTGCCTTCAATTTGTTGACTATATATTGGAGTAGCCATAGCTCAAACCCCGTCGGGGGATGGAGTAGGATTAGACACTGAGCTCTGGCAAAGGAAGTCCACTCGATAAAGCTCCCTATTAATGGGCTATTAATTTTGCCCTATAGACCAGATTATGGGCGAGCAAAATTGACAGCAGTAAAATTTTTCCACCAAACAATGGGCTATTCGAAAAATGCACTAAATCTTCGGTTGCCGGCCGTGACGACCGTGTGAATGGCGGGCAGCCGTCGACGTCGCGTCGGTTACCGGGTTGTGTGATTCATTGCGCTCCGGTTATTACGGTTGGATGGGTTTTAGTGGTTTTCAGGATTTCACTGATAATTACATCATGGCTGATCTTCGGTGTTTCTCGGTTTGAAAAATAATTGGTCGATAATTTGCTGTAATTAAGCTGGGTTTGATTTGTTGCGTTGAATTGGTTTGGTTTGAAGCCAATGCCAAATACATTACTTGTATGGGAAAAGACGAAAGATTTAAGCACTGTCAAATGTTTCTCACATTCGAATGATTCTAAAAGGAGATGTTAAATTTACGTGGAAAATAAGTTTTTTTTTCGATACAATAAGATCTTAAGGAACAAATTTAGAACTGTTCGGTTGAAATCTAATTTAATAGCGCGATTTTTGTAGGAAGCTCCATAGATCAAAGAAAGAGACAAGAATCTAAATGAACCCCTCCTCCATCGTCACTTTTTGTGTATGGACAACAAATAAACAAACCATGAACTCTC
This sequence comes from Aedes japonicus, assembly GCA_034211315.2. Lineage (NCBI taxonomy): Eukaryota > Metazoa > Arthropoda > Insecta > Diptera > Culicidae > Aedes > Aedes japonicus. Next base: position 75,617 of record JASCZW010004539.1, on the reverse strand, counting down.
AGAAACCTAATATCATAACATGAAGAAAGTGCAAAAAGCTAGATAAGTTTTGAAATTGCTTTGAAGTGTTCTATCAACTCTAGACAAAATAGTCAAAAGGTCGAAAGTAACAATTGTAAACAATGACTTCTAGCGTATTTTTCTGGGTTCGGCTTGCTCCCACGAACCAAATAACAACAGAAACAGATACAAGGAGTTATAACCTTCCCATTGGTAGGGGATGTAGATGTTAGCAACCTGGCATTTCTAGGAAATTTACGTTTTAAGTCATTGTTTACAAATGTTACTTTCGACCTTTTGACGATTTTGTCTAGAACTATTCTGTCAACTGAAATAAAATTTGTCAACCATACTTCTGAGACTAGTAAGCAACCGAATAAAACAAATCGACTATTAAAGCAGCAATTAATTCAAAGCAGTAAAGATAAAGACCGATTCAAAGTAAATTTGGACGCATTCAAGTGATCATAATCCAAGAATTAAAGAGCAAACACGGTTGATCAAAACGTCAAACAAAAGGGTATTTATTCAGCTTTCCAACGACACATAACAAATTATTACATTTCATCGTTTCAAACAAACTGTCAAGTGCGAAATCGATGCCATCATGATCTGCGTAGTCACCGGCAAACTTATCCGCTTCAAACGCATTTGATGTGCATTTGTCACTTTTTTACCGCATTCTTGAAGTTTTCGCTTGACAATTGCCCAATATTTTTCGATCGGTCTGAACTCAGGATAATTCGGAGGATTAATCACTATGGCGACGAAATTTACAGTGTCTGCAGCATACCATTCTAGTACCTTCTTAGACTGCCCTGGGATGCATAGTTGACGTAAGCGCCAAGACGACCGAAAATCACTTTTTTGGTTTTTTGCATTCTTTACCCTATAATACATTACCTCCAAGTAAAAACAAAAAAAGTTTCTTCGAAAAATTGCGAGATAAATTGAAAAGAACGGTTTGGCGTAGGCACCATTTGGTCGCATGAATGACGTCTCTCCACATATAACATCACGGGTGGCTGTAACCGAAGTTGAATGCACCAGGGAATATACTCTGAAAAACAACTGGCCGGTTCCTTACGATCAGTGATAGGCATCTGGAGTTGAAAATGGGATAGAATTGATGGATTTTTTTCCTTGGCGAGAAAGTGAAAAGGGGTGAGCCTGAAATACTGATATATAATCAAAAGCACAGGTAGTAAAATTGCATAAGGAACTATTAAGTGGGTGTTAAAATTGACGTAATCATTTATTGTACACGTTCCGAAAGCTCACAGCATTCCAAGTAGCCGCCATAACACCACCTCGGCCTTCCTTAGGGTCTTCAAAAGCTCTGCGTGTATGCATGTAGGATTACAAAGCAAGACCATTCTGAAGGTGCCTTGATTCAATTCCCGGTACGGTCCATGAAAATTTACAAGTAGGAAATTTTCTCGACTTCCCTGGACAAAGAGTATCGTTGTACCGGCCACAAAATAATATGAATGCATAAGAGGCAACTTTGGCATACAAAGTTCTTTGTGAACAAATGTGAAAGTGCTAGGCGAAAATTACTTCTTTGAATGATTCCATTCTTGGAAGTTGGACCACCTGCAATCGTAAAATTAGGTATAAGTAATTCACAACGACTGATATGCATAAAAGGTTACCTTTTGATGATCAACCGAGAAGACCAATTTGTTGATTTCCGCATTTAACCGATCGCTATCATATTCATCTCGCCCAGCAATCGCTCGTCCGTGATCCTTCCACACAACTCACATTGGACTTCGTTCGTTGTTGATACTCCCTGATCAGTATCATCAGCTTTAGCAGAGCGCCCTGTCTGCTTTTCGTGAACACGATGGGCTTGACAACGTTCGCACTCTTCATGCCTCAGTTGAGTAAATTTTATGTTCAGGTCTCTCAACACCTTACAGTAGAAACTGTAACTGCAACATTCTTGTTTTTTCCCAACTGACGCTCTTTCAAAGAGTCGAACATTTTCTGGACTGTTAAGTCCGATGGTAGATATCGGCAAAATCAAATGGGAGCTTTGCTGGTTGAAACTTTTCGTTCGTATTAGAGAAGAAAATTGGCGAGAGCCTAATTTACGACATATTATTCAGAACAGAGCAGCCTGGTTTTTACGCCAAACAATGAGAATAAACGTTCAGTAATATGCCTGTTTATTTGCATAAGTTGGCGTACGCGTTTAAAAGATGATAAACAAATGAAACTATTCTAATTATCTTGCTGGCCCACTTTTATTAGTAAAACTTCATCAAATGGACAGAACATTTGTTCATAATTGTTGTTATACATTGCATTTCAGCTTAAACCCGGGAAAACGCGTTTTTTCAACAATCATACCGATGGTGGTTACGTCAACTATGCATCCCAGGGCAGTAGAGTAGTGGCAGCTGGCTAGATCCGACCAAAACATAACATTGGTCTTGTGTTGCCGAATGGAGGGTGAAATCCGCTTTTTCAGACACTCTCTAATGTAAACCTTCGACGTTATTGTGTGAGTTGTGATGAAAACTTTGGTTCTAAGGCCACAACTGCAGATTCCTTGCCAAATCATTAGTTTCTGAGCAAACTTATAAGCAAAAACGAATAAATACCTAAAAGGGACATCCCCACGACCAGTTGCCAGGTAAAATTTTCATCCGGAGATTTGTATATAATCCATTTTGACATATGTTTCGTCATCCATTAAAATACAGCCATCAAATTTCGTCAAAACTCGTTCGTATAGTAATCGTGCTCGCTTTTTGGCCACTAAATTTTATTTTAGGGAGCGATTCGCATGTTTACTGGCACAGAAAGACTTACACCGTATCCAATCCCAAGCAACATTGCTAGTTTTATCGAGGTTTTAAAGCATTCTTCAAGTCTAAATCATGGAATACAGAAACCTCATAAAACCAAAAATGTTACTTGGGATATACTCTCTTTCAAAATAAAACTCTATTTATTTCAAATTGATAATCCAGATTTTATTGATGACTTAACCCATTATATTGCAATATAATCCTGATCAACTACAGCATATGTTTTGGAATAACCGCGCCTTTATCCTTCTTTACCAGCTACAGACGTATTTCCAAACCAGTACAGGCGGCACGCACGACTTCCATCGCCATTTCGTCCCAAATTCGTTTGATTACGGTTTTGAATTGGTTCATATTAGACGCCCTGTGGTCATTTACCTTCGCCAGCATGTATGACCATACGAAATAATCCAAGGGATTCAGATCTGGTGAACTGGGAGGCCATTGATTCTTGTCCAAAAAGTCGGTCAAATTTTCTCGGCACCAGCCCTGAACGAGATTTGTAGTATGCGATGACGCTCCGTCCTGCTGAAACACATAGTGATCATCTCCAAACACCTCTTGTACATATGGCTTGACAACTTTCTCCAAAACTTCCGTTTTATAATATACAGCATTCACTTTAACGGCTTTTTCGATGAAACCAGTGGTAATTTGCATCGTTTGCCAATTCCTTCCCCAAACCATCACTGACGTAGCACTTTGGAACCGTGGAATATTCCTATCAATGTGCCTTTGGTGTCTTTTGACGGAAAGTGCTGCCCATGATCTACGTTGGATTGTAGATGAAAGACGAAACTTGGAGGAAGCTAGTAAACCACAAGACCACACATCGCTCATATCGCTAAGATCGGTCGACTACGGTGTCGTAAGAATGACGGACGATAGTTCAGCTAGAATGATCCTCGATAACGAACAAGAAAAATGGCTCGTGACTTGCAAGTTGAATGGATCAAAGAAAAGGTGACCTGCGGACCCTTCGTAACCTGCGGGGCTGGCGAAATGCATCAATGGACCTGTAGAAGTTAATTTACCACCCTCAACGATGTTCACTGCTCGAAGGTTTGACAGAGAAAAAGAGAGAGACAAGGCTGCAATGCAGTTTTATTGACTCGGTGCCACAACAACCATAAATGTTGATGTAGCTTAATCCAGCCGCTTGGAGCCTTCCCCCTACTCGAATGACTCCATCTTTATCCAAAAATGGATTGGAAAAAATGGAAAGAGTAAGCAGTGAACTTTGCTTTGCATGCTTTGCAACCGATTTATCAGCTCTCAGACTTTTGATTTGATTACTCGAACTTCAGCTGTCTTCAGTTCCGAAAGAGTCAGTAGATTGAAAACCCTATCAGTAAACTGCTGCCTACAATTGTGTGCAAATCGCACGCAATATGCTATGACACGCTGAAGTTTTCCAAAACTCGAAAAACGATTAGTCAACGAATCATCGCTGTCTTCCGGGCAAGTTGGTTGAGGCTGTTCAGTTGCGCCAATGAGTATGGTTTTCTGTCGGCTTCGATTCCAGGGTTGGTTGTCTTCTGATAAGAATTTTGGTCCATCCCACCAAAGCGAATTCTGGATGAGCTTCTGGGTGAATGTGCCCCGTGAGATTAAGACTGCTGGATTATCTTTTGAGCCATTCACTCGATGAAGATTTCTGTTGAATGGCTTCAACTCTGTTAGCAACGAATTTCGGCCACCGATGAGCTGGTTTGTTAATCCATTCCAACGTTACTTGAGAGTCAGTCCAGTAATGGATTGCCTGGATCGGGATATTTACAGCTCCTTTAACCTTTTAATAATTAAGTTAGTAAGTGATTAAGTAAATAAGTAATTAAGTAAATAAGTAATTAAATTAGTATGAATACCATTTCCATTAGCTCTACTAGCAACGCAGCTCCACGTAACTCTAATTTGGGAGCTGTATTATACTCATTCTTGCTTTTCTCATTACAAGGCGCAACCCTTGACTTCGAGCACAACAACTCGGTGTGAGCAACTTTACCATTGATAGTCCTTACGTAGACAACTGCTCCATAAGCTCGTTTAGCAGCATCAGCGAATCCATGAAGTTCTACACGATCATTTCCAGCTATAACCCTACGTGGTAGCATGATGTCATTCAACTCTGACAGCTGTTGGTAGAACCAACGCCATTGTTTTACAATTGAATCCTGCAGTCTTTCATCCCAGTTTATCTTTTCGAGCCATATATCCTGCATTAACAACTTGCCGTTTACAACGATCGGCGATAAGATACCCAGTGGATCAAAAATTCGCTGTACTTCTGACCAAATATTCAGTGTGTGAAAAAATTGACAGCCCGAAATGAGTGCGAAAAACAACAGTATTCAATTCTTTGGTCTTTGCTGAACACACGAATTACTAATAAAGAGAAGAGGCAATGAACGAACGAACACAAGCATTCGGTCCCCTCCAAAAAGGTGACTCGCACCGAATGTCTTCATTCACACAGGATGCTAACGACACATTTTTCTATACAGATCTCCGGTTCAATCAGTCAAAACAAAAAGAGGAGAGCATCACAAAACACAATAATCGCAAACATTCTGACTGAATGTGTTCTTGCTATCACCGAATTTTGGCTCTTCTGAAATTCAGTTTTGCACCGAATCGGTGAATGACGAGATGGATGTTGGATAAATTCACGGGATACTGCTTATTGAATTTGAATTTTTTGCACCCTGCAAATATTCCTTTTAGTTATGTATTCGTGATCGTTTACATCACTTGAGAATCCAATTAAATCGGCTTGTGGATTCCACCTTAGTCCCAAAATTTTAACGAATCTTTCCTCTGGATCTTCGGTTCTTTCACAAGTTGGAATCCCACTTATGCAATTCAAATCCTGCGCTACTCAATATAGAATTCAATTGTTCTTTAATCAGCATAAGCTTCTCAATATCGTCATGGCCGGTCAGAACATCATCCATATAAAAATCATTCTCAATTACTTCGCAAGCCTCAGGGTACTGATCCTTAAACAACCTTGCCAATTCCTTCAAGCACCGCGCTGCAGTGAATGGAGTGGAGCATGTTCCGTATGTTACAGTGTTTAAGCGAAATGTACTGACAGCGTCGTTGGATGAGAAACGCCATAGTATCTGTTGCAGTAAGCGATCTTTTTGGTTAACAATAATCTGCCTGAACAATTTCTTTATATCTGCTGTGAACACATACCGCGGCCAACGGAATCTTATTAGAATATTGAAAATATCTCGTTGAATCGATGGTCCAGTCATTAATACGTCATTTAATGCGATACCGCTATAATTTTCCGCGGATCCATTGAAAACCGTTCTGAGTTTTGTTGTGCTGCTTTCAGGTTTTAGAACTTGATGATGTGGGAAATAATATATGACGGCATTAGACGCTATCTCGTCATCTCTAATCATTCCCATGTGGCCTAAATCGAGATAGTTTTTCATGAAAGATACATATTCTTTTTGAAGTGCCGGGTCTCGTTGGAATCTTTTTTCTAGTTGGAAAAATCTTTTCATTGCGGTTTGTTTGGATTCGCCTAGCTGATGAGCATTATGTTTCAAAGGCAATCTCACAACAAAGCGTCCATTTGCATCACGTTCAGTGGTTTCTACAAACAGCTGTTCACAAAGCATTGCCTCATCGGTCCAACTTCGCAAGTGTAGATTTGTAATTTTCTCATTCATAAATTGAGCAACGTCTTTATTTACTCTCATTCGTGTTACGTTTCCTCCTACAAACCACCCTAGTGCACTGTTCTGAACCGACGGCAAACACTGAGCTAGTTTTTTGTTTCCGTTGCGTATAATGTCAAACAATACCTCTGCTCCCAACAGCATGTCCACCGGTCGACTCAAATGAAACTCTGGGTCTGCCAAATTGATTCCAGAATGATCCCATTCGCTAATATCTACATCTTCCTGTGGTAATGGACCAGCAATATAATCGGTAACCAGCACTGGAATGGTTTTCTGATAATCCAAATTACTTGCTTTAATGGTTATATAAGCCTATTTAGTGATCTAAATGTGCACGATTGCCGAGTCCCACTACTTTTACGGTAACATTAGTTAATTGAGCACCACTGTGTTCAACCAACCCCGAGCTTGCAATGTTGGATTGAGAACCAGAATCTAATAAGACTACACTGTACATGCAGGGCTGGTAGCGGATTTAGGGATAAATAATAGTGACTTTAGTGACTAAAATAATAAAAATAGTGACCAAATAGTGACCAAATAGTGACTAAAAAGTGATTTCCAAATTTAAGTATTTTTTAATCTTTTATACATTTGTTTTATAAGTTGTATAAGTACAGTGAAAATTAACTAAGTGATTACCCCCGTTTGCAAATAATGAATCATACTGCGGCGCAGAGTCACTTTTTGGGTTTTGCGAAAATGGGTCTATACGCATGGTTGAAACGCCTTCCAGCATGGTCTGTGCTAGAATTACTTCGGACATATTTTGCTCAAGAAGTTCAGGAAGAAAAAAAAGGCATTTGCCTTATTAATAGTGTAAAGCGTTGTTTCAGAAAATTGTACATTTGCATACGTATTATTAGCTTCTCGTTGATAAACATTTAATATGTTTTTATCTTTCTGGAATGTTCTAGGTTATCCAAAATGAACCAGAGCTCCGAACTTCAGATCTACAGTTGTAACAGAAGCTTTGAGCGCTTTATAAGGTTCCGATATGTATTCAACCATATTACATAAACCTTTTGGAATCAACAGTCATTATTTGAAAACTCGTAGTAAGTAATCGAAACTGACCTTGAGTTCAAAACTTAAGATCGACAGTAGTAACTATAGCTTTTTGGGCTATACAAAATTACGCTACGTGTTAAACCATATGTAGTAAATATTTTCGAACGTAAAGAAAAACATCATGAGATGAACGGGGATAATCTAGGTCATCCAAATTACCCTTGAGTTCAGAACACAAGATCTACAGTTGCAACATTAGGTGTGTGGAGTGTATAAAGGGACAATATGTATTTATTTATGATTGAATAGTGTGGAAGGCTTACATACATAATGCGACAATCTTGGGATATTCTAGGTACTCCAAATTGTACTTAAGTTCAAAACATAAGCTCTACCGTTGCAACAAAAGTTTTTTGAGCTATATATTGGGATTCAAACATATTCAATGAATCTTTTGGAAGGGCAACACTCATTATTTTATAAATTTGAGATCCTCTAGAAAATCCAAGCCGTCCTGGAGTCCGTAACTTGAAATATACTGTAGTAACAGTAGTTTGTTGGGCTATACAAAGTAACGTCACGTATTCAAGTATATTCAGTGAATATTTTCGAACGTAAAAATACATAAGAAGATAATCTTGGGTTGGCTAGGTCATCCAAACTGTCTGAGGGTTTAGAACTCAAGATTCAAGGTTGTAACAGTAAATTTTAGGCAATACAAAGTGACAATAAATATTCAAACATATTAAATAAATATTCCTAGAGTAAAAAAAACATTACAAAGCAATATGACATGTTCTAGATCATCCAAACTATCATTGAGAACATAGGGCTAACAGTTGTAACGAAAATGAATATTTTGGAAGAACAACAGACATTATCAGATAATCTGCTGATGTCCTAGGTTATCCAAACTTTCCTGGAATTCAAAGCTTAAAATCGATAGCCAAAGATTTTAAGTTTGGAAATGTAGCTTAAAATCACCAGCTTTTTGGGACTTAGCAAAGTAGCAATATGTATTTGACCAAATCACTTGATTTGGAATATAATGAGATAACTTGGGAACTGATCTTGAGTTCAAAATTTCCAATATACAGTAGCAACCGTAGCTTTTTGGGCTATACAAAGCTACGATAAATATTCAAACAAATTTAATGAACATTTTAAAACGTCCTCAGATGTAAAAGGATAACCTTGCTAGTTTCAGTTCATTCAAACTGTCCTTCAAAATTTAAGGTCTACAATTGCAACAATAACTCTATGGGCTATACAAAGGTAAGTTAGTTTGTTTGGCATAGAAAATCTTACGATTATCTCATAGTGTCAGTTGGTCTTCCAGGACATTCATTGAATATATTTGAATACCTATCACATTATGGTAAAGCGAATAAAGCTACTGTTACAATTGTTCATCTTAAGTTCTGATCTCCTGGGCAGTTTGGACGACCCAGCACATATCAAAATAATATGTCCTACTTTATTCAATCATTTCTATGTTATTGAAATTGCTTGTATAAATAGGCCTGAAATGGTAGGTAGCAAATTCTTAATAAAGTCCTCTGGACTGACTGTTCTCTGGAAGTGAAGTATTCGCAGGCCACAAATTGGGCTAACAAACTCAAACGACAATGGTTTGCATCAACCTTTCCAGATCAGCGTACATTAGATGTATGAGTGGTTCTTCTCTCTAGAAGAAACCTTAGATAATATTATTGAAATGTATGCTTAACAATAGCTTGTAAACTTTATCAAAAAAATTTAGATCAATTTCTACTTAACAAGTTTTACAACTTTGCACAAAAATATTCGGTTTAACAGCAGTCAAGCAAAGTCAGAATAAGCTTTTATATCTGATTAATTGTGAATTTTTAAAATCTACTGCATAAAAAACTAAGATTTGTCTCAGAAATTTCAGCAAAATATAAAATTCTAGTGTACGGGTTTTAATGGAACTTTGAAATCATTACGCTAATTGCAGTGTATCACGATTTCATCTATGATGGAATTGAGTTTGTTTGCCTGACGGGATAAGAACAATCAAATCTAGATTCAGAATTACTACGTGAATAACCGAAAATAAGCCCTTTGTCTGATTTTCAATTCGTTCCCATTTTTCTCGACTATTTGGATACCGAAAGGGTAGTCCACTTTTGAAAAAACTGAATCGAAAAAAAATATTTTTGAAAAAAAGTGAGTGTTAATAAAATATTACTTGATTCTTGTATGTAGTATCTTCATTGGACATTTTAGTTGTATATTAGATAAAAGTTTTAAGTTTCCACACCTATCACTCTCGATTCGTCATGGACTTCACTAGGTTTGTTTGTGTAGAAATATGAAAAATTATTATGAAATAGCTGGAACATTGTAAACACAATAAAAGATGATATACTATGGGACCACGTGTGTCGCATTCAAGCTAATCTAGAGTGCTGTGACCGACCAGTGCTCTGCATTTGACAAGTTCAATTGAGGTAGCGGCAGGACAGCGTTCACCAGGCATCTAGTTTTTACTTTTCGACTTTTATGAAGTCTGGCCAGATCGCCGAATTTGGTTGACTATTGTACAATATGAACAAGTGATATTTTTAAACTTTTTACATTCGGAAGTGCGAAAATAGTGACTTTAGTGACCATTTTCCGAAAAATAGTGACTTTAGTGACTTTTAGATTCAAATAGTGACTTTTTAGTGACTAGACTCAAAATAGTGACCAAGTCACTAAAAAGTGATTTGCTACCAGCCCTGTACAGGTGATCTTCCATCAGATGTAACAACCACTGAGGCTGTTGGAAGTAATGATTTGCTTGACCAATAATCAGACAATTTCGGATGTTCTGTGTAAATTTATTGTAGATCAAAACATACTTATTCAAAACATACACTTTACTCACGGCGTTCGTGGCGACGGGTCTCTTGATCGTTTGTTTTCGGTGTTTTTGCCCGATGGATAGAGGTGTGGTGCTTGCCATCACATTTGAAGCAGCCTCGGTTGCGACACTTGTCAGCTGTATGATTTGATTTCAGGCAGTTGAAGAACAATGCGAATCGCTTAATTAATTTCACCTTGTCCTGCTCTGAGGCCATCTTGCACTTTTTCGGTATTGAATCCAACATTTGACACCGGTCTGATACGAATTGCTCCTGCTTGTCATAGGTAGCAGGCAAGGTTCCCGATGTGGAGGATTCCCACTCCCGTCGGGTTGCCGTGTCTAGTTTGTTAGACATCAGATGAATAAGAACAGCATTCCATGATTTCACAGGTTGATCTAATATTTCCAGGCACCGTAGATGTTTTCTTGCTGAATCAAAAAGGTACCGTAGAGCACTTGCAGAATCGTCCTCCTCAGTTTTCAACTCGAAAAGATCCCGGTATCCTTCTGTATCAATAACTTTGGATTGTTGTAACATTGGGTAAGCAGGTCGTATGCGATAGCATAGTTCGATTTGTTTGTTGGTAGACAGACGATTATAGCAAAAGCAGTTCCTTTAAGCGATAATTTCAAATACTAGAACTTCTGGATGACGGCCAAAGAGCAGCGGTTATGGATCAATGCGTTGAACTAATCGTGCCATTCCAACCAATTTTCACTACTTCCGTTAAAAATTGGTAAGTCCACAGATGGAAGGCGTACAATATCCCTACCCAGTGTTTCGGATGCAGTACTTTTCTTACTAGAAATGTTCTTTTCAAATAGTGAAAGACCGCTCACGTATTGCATTTCAACTATATCTCGCCGGGTGTATTCGTCCGGATTCCATTGTTCCAACCAACTTTGCGCTAGGTCAAAATTTTTGTACCATTCTTTCAGCATATCTCTCCTGGTTTTCAACGAAAAAAACATCGTTCGTGTAAACATCAATGTTTTCAATAATTGCGGTGATTTTCCAATGGGGGCGACCCGGCCGTAGTGGTTAACATCCATACCTCTCACACCTAAGTCACGAGTTTGAATCTCACCCTCAGACAAGTTACGAAAAATACCCAAATTATCAATTTGCGTGACTGGACGGTAGATGAACCAGCGCAGGGCTGAAAATCTCGATCATAAGAATATAAACAAAACATTAACGAAAATTTTTGAGAGTACTTTCCCAAAGTTTTGCGGAAATTTTCCTCGTAGTTCAGGATGGGACTTATCAGAAGTTTAGAAAGTAACTATGTTCAGGAAAAAACTAACCAAATGTTTCTGGAGGGTAAGGTTGGGTTCTGAAAAGTGAATTTCGAAGAACATAAGAAGTGACTACCAGGAAGTTCATGAGGAATTTTGTCTGAAGTTCAAGAGGAAACATACAGTACAAGTCCATAAATTCAATAAAAAGATGCAGAAATGTTTAAATAATCGCACATATAGCGAAAATGACATAATTCACTCTCTCATTACGTCTTCTCGTTGAAAGAAGTCTAATTTTGTAAAAAACAAATTACAGACTTTTATAGACATTCCCAGATATTTCAAATTTTTATCACAGATATTTGAAAAGAATATCTGGCATCCCTGTTCATAACACTAACCCACGTGTTAGCATTGGCCACGTTAAGGTTCTTATAAGACCCTCGTGTCGTTTCAATTAGACTATATTGCCACGTCTTCTACACGGAGGCGCTGGCATCTCGAAATAACTTTTTCTTTTCGCTGCCTTTAAAAGTTCTCAGAAATATTCCCAATCCGTATAACTATTACCTTTTACACCTAACACATGATTCACTTTTCTTTTGGTGAAGACGGCGCTTTCCGGTTCGAAGGACCATTTTATGTAGAAGTTAATTTACTCACCCTCAACGATGATCACTGCTCGAAGGTTTCACAGAGAAAAAGAGAGACACAAGGCTGCAATGCAGTTTTATAGACTCGGTGTCACAACTACCATAAAAGTTGATAATGAGTAACTGAGTGCGTAAAACAGGGTGTCTCGAAAGTATTTATTTAATCACATCTTACAGGACCGAATAGAATGGAGCCCACTTCAATATACAGCAGAGGTCACCAAACCTTATCCTGATAGGTAAAATATTAGTGATTATTATAATAAATTTCTCACAGCACACGCCAATGAGTGAACAACATCATAATGATCATAATGTAAAGGCTGACTAAAAGTAAATTGGTACACCCCTCACACGCCGCTAGCATGCTAGAAACGACAAAACGAAATCTTTGACAGTGGTTTGTTTACACTTCAATAGCGAACAAAAGGTGCAAGTTTGATCAAAATAGTCGAACGCGTTGAGGTGCCGACCCCGGCCTTCCGATCCGAGATATGGCCAGAAGGTACAGCCAAATTTCAAACGGTGCGGAACATCTTTGCCGGGGAAGAATACAATTCATACAAAGCCGATAAACACCTGAGCGCACTTGCAGCTGAATTCCATGGCCAAAAATGTGCAAGACTCTTGTACGACCGTGTTTTGACGAAAAACAAGGGCTGCACTTTGATTGATGTCGAAACATACACACTTAGAAAATTTTACAGTATTCGGTTATTTTTTACCGAACTTTCAACAGCTGAACGTTCGGTTATCCGATTAAACGGATTTCGGTGAAATTTTACAGTTATCTGTAGAAAAATTACCGGAAAGATGTACAATTTTACCGAAATCCGTTAAATTGGATTTCGGTTAAATACAGCTGTTAAAAGTTCGGTAAAAAATTACCGAATAGTGTAAAATTTTCTATGTGTGTATGCACGCCAAACTTGATTTTAAGCAGCTTCCCGGTCAAAAACTTTACATTGCGACTGGACGTAAGAATGTGCCGGGAAGATTCAAGTTCGTATTTGCCGACAAGTTCGCTAAGAAGGTCATGATTTCGCAAGCTATTTTCAGCTGTTGCCTGAAAACGACACCATTCGTCACATCCTTGAAGATGACATTCCAAGTTTACATCGAAGAATGGCTGAAAAAGCATGTATTGACGTTCATCCGCAAGCATAGGGGATAAGTCATCTTTTGGCCTGATTTAGCCATCTGCCACTCTTCCAAGGTGGTTCAGAAGGCAACAAGGTCGTTCCCAATGAATCCTCTGAATCGCTCGTAATTTTGATCAATCGAAAAATAATGGCCAATTCTAGAGCAGCGACTTCGACGAAGCGGTGGGACAGTGATGGGCTCCTTCAAGAGGAAGGTTCGAGATGTCATTCGAACTGGCAAATTGTGACCATATAGTGCTGTAACTTTGATAAAGGTACTGTAAAGCAACCATTACTGGACTTTTTAAACTGATTGAATCATAAATTAAAGCTCTTTTTGTGCATACCAATTTACTTTAAGTCAGCCTTTATTATGCAATTTATGCAATCAACTTACGGTATTTCGATTGTGATGTAGCCTGACAAGTCAGTGCAGTTGAGTGCTAGATACTTACATGAACCTGTTTTATCTCGATGGTGCCTGTTGTATAGTCTCGAAATCAAGAGAGTCGAATGTTCTAGAAAGTGACCTGAATACAACACACGCTATAATTATGCTCTGCTCGTTACTTGATATAGCCGGAACGTTCGCTTTACTCAGTCAGCGAATATTCCCGATGTTATGATAATATTGAATTTAATTACTTTGCATGTTGTTTTGGCTAACTTTATCGCTTCAACGAACAGTCGAGAGCTTTACTGGTGATGTTATAAACGTTAAGCTTCAGCTGACCCGCTTTGGCTCTGTACCGTTCGGGCAGTGATTTTCGAGCAAGCTCTGTTAATCACCTCGATCAATTTGCGGTCAATCAAGAAACATTGTTTGATAAACGTTGTTATAAATTTTAAATTATGACTCGAGATTTTATATCAGAATTGTTGCTGACTTTGCTCATTGCAACAAAATTGGATTTGCCAACGCAGGTGGTGGAAATGTCATCACATATTCACCATCTCAGCTTACCGTTTGTTAACCTCAGAGCGGTGAGTGTCATGGAATCGATGCAATCTTCTCTATCCACGAGTCCGTTTTAGTCGAAACGTTGTCAACCTGGTGAACCCTAGAAGGAGGAAAAATGGAAGAGGTTGTGGCGAAAGGTGTCGGAATAATGTCATTTACGAAGTGGAAATTGCGTTTGGCCATATATTTTATTAAATGTAATGAAATGAAATCGTCCCTCCATGACGCCCTCGGAGTTGGATGCAATGACTTGCCTTTTTTGCTGGGATGAGCATGTTGCCTTGCAAGATGGGAATTCACTTCATGTTGTTGTGCTGGCGACAGAGGAATTTTGATTTTGGGACAAGGCTTGAATTCGCAATGACTTGTCATTCTCTTCTGCAAGGGAATACTTTTGAATGGATTCATACAGTTAGAAATAACTTGGCTAAAGTGAGATGAACCGGTTTTTGGAACGGTCGTAAATTACGTCTCACTCTCAGGTGACTTGAGATAGGTCTCTGATTAGTTGTTGGTCACCATTATCGGAGTTGAATGAGTTACCTTACCTGTTTAGTTAGGCGAAGACTCGTGTGCACTCTGTGGAAGGTACAAGTCGTCAACATTGTATTCGGTGTTTGGCTGCAGTTTAGTTACCTCTTCTTCTTGTTATTTAGCATTTCAAGCTTATTGCTTTCACAATTTGCTTATTGCTTGCTCTCAACTTAGTGTTCTAAATGCACTTCTACCGTTATTAATTAAGAGATTTCGATGCCAGGTACCATTTTTGCATTGGTATGATTGTGTGGCAAGTACACTCAGTAGCAAAAAAAAAGCCGAGCAAAATTTTGTTTGCAAAAAACTCCATGTTCAACCTCCTGTAACTTTGTCAATTATCAATATTTTTGGCTGAAAATTTAACAACATTATAAACAATGTATAAACCTTATGTGATCAAAATTTCATTATCATAAAATCTATAAATTTGAAGTTATCATAAAATATGTGAAAAAAGTCATTTTTGGACAAAGCAATTTCAAAATCCGTATTTCTGTGAAAAATTTAGGTAGTATATTAAAAAGTTCTCCATAGCTTAATAAAGTACAAAAAATAATGGGGACAAAATTTGAACTATTTCCATTTAGTGGTTTGGACTACAGCTGGCGTCAAAGTAGACGCACCAACATGAGCATTTCCCTTTTTCACCCGATACTGACCTTGCTGAAATATCGGTGCAAAAAAAAAGCCGAGGTGAATTTTATTAATAATACTGTATAACACTGTATACGTAATTTTCACAAACCAATTCATACTGAATCCCATATTTTTAAAGTTCTTCGTGGCTTACACTAGTTATTTAGGATATATCTCGCGTAACATACCATGTGTATTAATAAGATGAATTCACCTCGGCTTTTTTTTTGCACCGATATTTCAGCAAGGTCAGTATCGGGTTTTTATTAAATTGTGAAATTTTCAGCCAAAAATATTGATAATTGACAAAGTAACAGAAAGTTAAACAACGCGGTTTTTGGAAGCAAAATTTTGCTCGGCTTTTTTTTTGCTACTGAGTGTACTATGCCCAGGGAGTCGATCAGACCAGGAATCGCACCCAGTATTTTTCGGTGGGCCTTAGTTCCGATACGTTGGGGGGTTCATGTCCTTGGGTACGAAAGTGATCCCGTTGGCTTTGTACCACTCCAGGACAATAATTGTGGCACGAAGCTAGATCCGACCAGAAAATGGTACGGCCCTCGTGTTGCTTCAACAGAGAAAGCAGACGCTGCCGTAGACACTACTTAAGGTAGATCTCCCTGTTTACAGTCCCGGTAGTCACGATCGGCGCACTGGGTTTGCCACATGAGCAGATCGCTTGCCAAATCATTTCTTGGTAAACTTTGAATGTTTCTGCTTCCTTACTTCCTCCGGAACATCAAACTTGTGCTGGGCGGTGAAGAACAGTAGCCTGTCCACCTTGACGTAAGTCTCATCATCCATGACGAGACAATGGGGCCTCGTCAGCATCTGGGTGTCCAGTTTCCGGGCCCGTGACTTTCCCACCGTATTTTGCCGTTCGTCACGTTTCGAAGCCTTCTACACTCTGTACGTATGCAGTACTTCTTGGTCCTTGGCTCTCTGAACGAAAGACAGATTCAACTTTTTGACCACATCTTTGACCGAAGCATAGGGATTCCGCTTAATCATTTTCACGACACGCTTATGATCCTGATCACTTATAAAGATTGGACTCGGAAAAAATTCGACACTTTGTTTTGGGTGTAACTTTTATCGCGTGGGTAAAAATTATTGAAACTAGTTTAGAGTGTTATGTTTAGGTGTGCAAAATTTTATCGCGACCTGTCAAGTAGTCAAGTAGATGCATTCGAAACAAGAAGAGCTACGCCAGCAAATCTTGGGCGCAGTGATCGATAATCCTGGTCAGTCACACAGATGGATCGGCAAAAGGCTTGAAATCCACCATCCCACCATGTCCCGCGTTGTGAAGATGTTCCAGGAGACAAAGACCATCGAGCGGCGCGCTGGAAGCGGCCGAAAACCGAAAACGGAATACCCAGAGAATTCGTGGAAGATAAGGCAGTACTTTAGGAATAACCCGAACCTTTCCACCCGAAACGTGGCCAAAAAGTTCAATTCGTCGAAGTGGTTCGTCCAGCAGCCCATGAAGCGGGCTGGGCTACGTTTTTTTAAGGTCAAGAAGGCGCCAAACCGGACTGACAAGCAAAACACGGTGGCCAAATTGAATGCGCGGAAGCTGTACCGTGAGTAGCTGGTCAAGCCAGGCTGTCTCGTCATGGACGACGAGACATATATCAAGGTGGACACCAAACAAATCCCCGGCCTCAAGTTTTTTGTCTGTACGTCCCGCATGGAAGGTCCGGAAAAGTTCCGGAAGCGAAAGATGGACAAATTCGCGAAGAAGTACCTGTGGCAGGCGATCTGCGAATGCGGACGGTACAGCAAGCCGTTCGTTACAACCGGCACCATAAACGGGCAGATTTATCGAGAGGAATGCTTGCAGAAGCGCTTGCTGCCCTTCCTCCGCTCTCACCGTGGTCCCACGCTGTTCAGGCCGGATCTCGCTTCGTGGCATTACGCCAACCCGAAGTACGAAGCCAAGTACGAAGCGAAGGGCGTTAATGTGGTCCCGAAGCAGGCGAACCCGCCAAATACACCAAAACTTCGTCCGATCGAAAAGGTTTGAGCGATAATGAAGAAGAAGTTTAAGTAAAGCGAAAAAACATTCAAAACCGATGAAGCTTTGAAGAAATACTGGGAGAAATTGTGTAAGGAAGATGGCCAAAGCCTCGTCCAAGATCTCATGAGCAGTGTTAAGAGAAATGTACGAGCATTCAGTTTGAGGGAGGAAATTCAATTAATAGGTTATGCCAAAACATAGCAAACATAAAGTTATTTAATCCCTGAAAATTTGAAAAGTATCCGATTTAAAATGAATTTTTGGTGATCATTTTTGTGTGTCTCATTTTTTCCGAGTCCAGTCTTTAGAACATCCTTTCTGATCACTTTTCTCCTTCCATGCGATGCTCAGAGTTTCGTAGTAACGTTTAATCAAACGACTTACCGTTGACTGAGCGATTCCGAGTTGTTTTCCGATGTCCCGATGAGAAAGTTGAGGATTTTCCAGGTGCTTACGCAAAATCAATACGCGACGGTGCTTTTCGGGTGACACCATTTTTTCCATTTTTCGAGAAACTGTTAGCGATAAAAAGTACCACAAAAACACTCTAAGCTACTTCAACCCAAAATATCAAAAGGGAATACCCTAAGGGAAACTTTTTACAGCATTTTTTCCGTGATGCAATTTTATGTGGAACACCCTTTAGACAGCAAATTAGAAAATTTGTTTTCGCTCCTATCGGCATTTCTTTAAGAACTTTGTATTGTTTTCCCCTGCTGGATCTGGATGTGAGCTCCCAATTACCGAAAGACGTCCAGTTTAAAAGTTAAAAAAAAAGAGTAAAAAAATTCTCAAAACCACGTATATTTATGAGAAATTAGTAAGAGAGAGAGTGAGAGAGAGAGAGAGAGAGAGAGAGAGAGACGGAGATCGATTTGAAATTTGTATTTACTTGGTTAATCCAATCGATTTTGGATTTTTTTCACGAGAGGGAGCGTTTGATTTTCAATTACTTTTTACAAACTTAAAACTAACGTGTTAGTTCACGGATGACCTGGTGTGGAGATTTGGCACATAACTCTCTGAACCTATCCAGGGTTGATGTTCTCCGTTATTCCAACATCTAAAGACCTGGCAGGCGATGGATCTCGGAGTTTCTAGTCCTCAGGGGACTGTTCAGAATCATTCACAGGAGATTATTTTGAATAATCTGTAGTTTAGCATAGTGGGACTTGCCGCATGACTTCCATACTGGCAGAGCGTATTCAATTACTGGTAGGATGATCTGTTTGTGGATAGCAAGCCTATTTTTAAGGGTAAAAGTGGGACTTTCTGTTAATGAGAGCATAGTGAGGGTATAGTGACCTCTGGAGGATGGAACACTTTGTGGATATTTTGTGTACGTGTGATCTAAATAGCAATTTGCCAACAAGGCTGAGACCGATATAAACTACTTCACTCAACCATAGGAGTACTACCGAAGTGGACTTTCACATTACCAGGTGGAACAAACTGATTTGATTTTGAATGTGGAAACAGAATGGTCTGTGTTTTGGCAGCATTAATGCAAACCTTGCAGCTATTGAAGTAGTCGGACAGAACATCCAAGCCTTCCCGGAGTTTACGTGTCAGAGCTCGAATCACTCGACCCTTGTAGATGCTGGCAGTGTCATCGGCGAAAATAGACAAAATACCACCACCCGATAGGGGAGGAGCATCTGACGTGAAGATGTTTAATAATATGGGACCTAAAGGGCGATACGGTCAAAATTTGGTCAATATCAACTTGACGTATTTCTTTCAATTTTGCATTTAAAAAACCTGAACACCCCTCATTTTGAAGGTGTGTGTGTGTAGAATGTTGCTCCTATTTTGATTTTGGAATTCACTCTTCAGTTGTCAAAATGCCACCCAAGCAAGAAGAGCAGCGTATCAAAATTTTGCTCGCGCATCGCGATAATCCGAGCTACTCGCACGCAAAGTTGGCAAAATCGCTAAAAGTTGCCAAATCAACCGTTACAAATGTAATTAAAGTGTTTGAGGAACGTTTGTCGACAGCCAGGAAGTCTGGATCGGGGGGAAATCGAAAACCGGAAGCCGCTGAGACGACAAAGAGAGTTGCCGGTAGTTTCAAGCGAAACCCTAACCTATCTCTCCGAGATGCCGCAAATAAGCTGGGTGTATCGTCTACAACCGTGCATCGAGCCAAAAACGAGCCGGACTATCGACTTACAAGAAGGTAGTGACTCCAAATCGCGATGATAAACAAAATACGACGGCCAAAGCGCGATCCCGGAGGCTGTACACGACGATGCTGACGAAGTTTGACTGCGTGGTAATGGACGACGAAACCTACGTCAAAGCCGACTACAAGCAGCTTCCGGGACAGGAGTTTTATACGGCAAAAGGAAGGGAAAGGTAGCAGATATTTTCAAGCACACGAAACTGTCAAAGTTCGCAAAGAAATATCTGGTTTGGCAAGCCATCTGTACCTGTGGCTTGAAAAGCAGCATTTTCATAGCTTCCGGGACTGTCAACCAAGAAATTTACGTGAAAGAGTGTTTGAATAAACGTCTGCTGCCTTTCCTGAAGAAACACGGTTGTTCCGTACTGTTTTGGCCGGATTTGGCATCTTGCCATTACGGTAAAAAGGCCATGGAGTGGTACGCCGCCAACAACGTGCAGGTGGTTCCCAGGACAAGAACCCTCCCAACACGCCAGAGCTCCGCCCAATTGAGAAATACTGGGCTATTGTCAAGCGGAACCTAAAGAAGACCAAAAAACTGCTAAGGACGAGCAGCAGTTCAAGGCAAACTGGCTTTCTGCGGCGAAGAAGGTGGACAAGGTGGCTGTACAAAATCTGATGGCAGGGGTCAAGCGTAAGGCCCGGCAATTCGGATTTGGAAAAGCGGAAGCCTAACTGAATATTTTTCCTGAATTTTATACTAATTGAACTTGAAAAAGAAATTTAATTTGATTTTTTAAATAAACGATTTCACCGATTTACACGCGTTTTCCCTTGACCAAATTTTGACCGTATCACCCTTTAGGAGGCTCCCCTGGGGGACCCTAGAGTCAACATTGAACGCATTGGAATAGGAACCACTCAGGAAGACCTGGAGTTTTCTATCCGCCGGGTAATTTTTGATGATTTTCAAGAGGAAGATCGGGAAGTTGAACGGATGAAGCCTATACACAAGACCGTCATCCCAGAAATTTTCGAACGCCTTCTCGACGTCCAACACTTGTTCCACCTTAAGATGTTAGTGATGATGATGATGATGATGATGATGATGGTCCCGCCCTTACCCCTACAAAGGTTTGAGCTAGACGATTTTATCTCTAAGATAATTAATTTGGTAACAATTAAAACCAGTTATGCAAAAACAAAAGGAACTGATTTCATTTACAGATATAAATTTCTTCAAAAGTATCCATTTGCTTCACAGCGACATAATTATGAAAAGCTTTGATGTTAACTACAAAAGTTCGCAAGTATTCCCAGCGATCAGGAAATTCTGTTGCAATTCAGATCACAGAATCCAGTAAAAGGAAATTATCAAAAGGCAAGCCAATATCCGATCTTGCCCGCTACAGAGTCAGAGGTTCCAACACTAATGGAACCACCACCTTAGTTTTGGGCTGACCAAGGATATCCTCAATCTGAGAGATCGAGAAAATTTCCAAACCGAAAAAATCCTGGACCGGCATTAGTCAAACTTTTACTTTCAACCACAAAAGAATTGACGAAGAATTCCCCGACATTCAGCCAGACAACTCGCTACTATTTCATAGTACCATCTAAAGCATCAAAGGCCATTTTTTTTACGAATTCAAAAAGAAGTCCATCATATCTGTATACCGCGCGCGAGGCTCAAACAATTGTAGACTACTTTCTTTATTTTTTTTTTTAAACTAATACAACATTATACAAATTTCCATCATCATCATTGTGACGAACAAAATAGTGAGTATTGTAGTATTGTAAATGTGAAAAAATAAAATTTAAAAATAAAAATAAAATAGCCAACTCATTATAATCCGTTTGTAAAGAACTTCGTCAGATACATTCTTCATTTTTACAAAAAGCAACATAAATGTACAAGAAATGGTCCACACAAAATAATCCGTTTTATAATAGTAAAACATCGTCAGGTACAATCTTCATAAATATTTGAAAAAAAAAATTTACGCTTGCTGCTCAAAATACAGTTTTAACGTGTGAAATACATAGTCTTTTAAATTCTGAAAGTGTTGGTGCACGTTTAATGTGTCTTGGCATCGAATTGAAAACATTTATTCCTTTAAAATATAATGAGTTTTGTAAAGCACATGTCAAGAAATTTGGTGTTCTTATTTCATCCGCGTTTCTAGTATTATATCTATGAAAATCACTTCCTCTTTCAATTCGATCACACAAATATCGAGGAAGCAAACCATTAACTACTTTAAAAATGAACACCATAGTTAAATACACAATTCTTTGCTTCACTGATAGCCATTGTAAAGCGTCTAACATAAAAGTCGAGGAAGTGAATCTGTTGCATCGTAAAATCAAACGCATAATTTTATTCTGCAAACGCTGTAACCTCAATATTTGTGTTTGGTTGGCCAAGAATAAAATGGAAGGGCAAAACTCTAAATGAGGGGAGATGATTGATTTGTATAGCTGTATTTTACTGCAAGTAGTTAAATCGTTTTTTAATCGGCATAGAATTCCATACTTCTTGGCAATTTTCTTGATGACATTGTCAATGTGAGCGTTGAACTTTAGCTTGTCATCAATAATCACGCCAAGATATTTAATCTCCCGAACGCGATCAATTGTCTCACCATCCATTGTAACTGAGACATTCTCATTTACTCGATTCAGTGAAATTACCATATATATAGTTTTACTTATATTCAATTTCAATTGCTTACATTTCAACCATCTACTTAGAAAACGCAAATCTTCGTTCAAATGGGTAACGGCTTCATTTAAATCTTTAGCTGCAATGAACAACACAGTGTCATCTGCAAACAGATTAATGTCACAAAATCGTAAAACACGTCGCATGTCATTAATATACATAATAAACAAAAGGGGCCCTAATACACTTCCCTGGGGCACACCAAGGTTATTCCCCACGGGACTGGAAACAGAATCATTAAAAACAGTCCTTTGAGTTCTGTCAGACAAATAGCTTTCAAACCATCTGTATGCAGTACTCGAAATTCTAAAGCGCTTTAATGCTTTCAACAACAAGGGCCTAGAAATTGTTTCAAAAGCGCGTTTCAGATCCAAAAAACAGCAAAAATTGTTTGTTTACTCTCTAAGTTATCTTTCCATTTAGCTAATACTAAATTCAACGCGGTTTCACAAGAATGGCCTTCCCGGTAGCCAGATTGTTCCGGTATCAACAAAGAATTACTGTTTAAATATTCCAGCAACTGGCCTTTCACAACAAGTTCTAAAATTTTCTCTAATGTGTGCAGCATGTTTATAGGACGAAACTCTTCGGCTTCAATCGTCCCAGCAACCTTTTGAATCGGAACAACCAACGATTCTTTCCACACTTCAGGCACGTGCCCAGTTTGCAATGATTCATTAATAAGGTCCAGTAAAGTGTGACCAATGATATGAAAGCAATCTTGAATAACTCTAGCATTAACATTATCTACTCCAGCCGATTTTCCTAGTGAAAAGCAAATATTTCTAAGTTCATCTATTGTGATGGGGTGAAAACCTTCAAATCTGCAATTACTATTAACTGGCTGCTTTATTTCACCAGGTTCATCAACCAATTCAATAGATTGATTAATCAATGAAACACTATTGACGAAATAATCATTAAACTTAGACGCAATTGCTTGTTCAGACTGTTCTATTGTGCCGTCAAAAGTTATGGATCGCGGTCTGCAATTGCTAGGTTTCAATAATGATTTCAAAATTTTCCATAACTCTCTGCTGTTGTTTTGATGTTGATCAATTTTCCTCTGTATATATTCACAACGAGTTTTTTAATGGATTGTGAATATTTATTCCGCGCGATTGTGTACTTATTCCAATGATTATCACTATTAGATCTACAAAACTTTTTGTGCAATTTATCCTCTTGCGTTTAAGACGTAAAAGATCCAAATTGTACCAGCTGTTTGAGTTCTTCAAAGAAACAAATTTTTGTTCAACTAGCTTATTTGTACACGTTTTCATGGTATTAGTAAGAACAGCTGCAGACTCATCTAAACTACCGCTCGCGATTGGAAAATCCACGCTTCTCTGAACAAGGTTAGAAACAGCCTGTTTTGAATATTTCCTCCAGCACTTCAATTTCACAAAAATCATCGCTATTATTCAAGTTATTCTCAATTACGTTAATACCTACTGTCTCATGATCGGTTATTTTCAAATCAGTATCGACAACTGAACAAACAGAATCAAAGTTAGAATAAACATGATCAATCAAAGTTCTACTGTGCCTGGAAATTCGCGTATATTCATCTACCGTTTGTCTCAAATTGAAAAAGTTAGCTAAATGCTTCAAATGATTCGAATTATTATTATCACGCCAATTTATGTTGAAATCACCAGCAATTATATTTAATTTACTCGAATCAAGAAATACCTCAAGCCAGTTCTCTAAAATTTCAATAAAACGCTGGTCACTAGAACTGGGAGAGTGATATAAAACACCATAGTTACCCATCATCATGCCACGTACAACTGTTATGCTCAAGAACCAGTTACCATCAACCATTTCGTTGTGGCGAAGATTGAATTGAACTGATTCTTTGACATAAATAGCAACACCGCCAGTATGTCTAGAATGTGATAAACAAGCAGCAACATTATATCCCGGAATGCAATATTGATCAAAGGCTTCAATTTCAACAATGTGAGTTTCTGCTAACAAAACCAAAAGTGGACGTTTTTCTTCTACAATCTGACGTAATGCTACGTAGTTTGTGGACAACCCCGCAATATTTAAATACAAAAAATTAAATTGATTACCTATTTATTGAAACGCAAGCTGCTTTTCTTTTGTTCAAAAAGTCTCTTGTACACCAAACATTGAGAGCTAAATGCGGCATGGTTTACGTCCAAGTTAAGTTTACGTTCTTTATTCATTTTCAAACAATTAACACATTTCAAAACAGTTGACGTACACTCCGATGTCTTGTGGTTTTGACTACACCGAGAGCATGTATCACAGTTTTTGCAATCAATGCTTTTATGTCCAAATTCTCCACATTTGAAGCATCTCAGAACATTAATGTCGGGATACACAAAGCACCGATCAAAATCTACATTTACTTCATTTGCTTTTAACATACAGTTATATGTATCCAAATCGACTTCAATTACCGCACTAAACTTGTTGTAAATGAACCGTGGATTTTCATAAACTCTAACTACTTTTACATCATTTATTGCAATGTTTTCATTTTGACTTTTCAAATAGTCAATGAAAACATCGGAGGATAATTGACGGCTCATGCCCACTACTTTCAATCTTGGCACCGACGTGGGAACAACAGCACTATAATTTTCACCCAGATTGCTTTCAATACCATTTTTCACATTCGATACATTAGCACCGATGGCACATTCAACAATAATGGCACCATCTTTTCCATTCCTAAAATTGCTAATCTTGTGTGTTTTTGGATCTAAATTTGTTTTCAAAAAATTACGAGTTTTATCGCAAGCTTGTTTGGACTCTTTTGGTTTGATCACGGTGACCGGACGAGCCTTACGATTGCTTTTTTTACTACTATTACCTTTAATATTACTATTTTCTTTACTTTTATTATTTACATTTTCATTGCGCCTCTTTACGACATCCGCAAAAGTTGCGTTGCCTTGAAAAACATCATCAATTGCATCGTTATCGCTTGTTTGAATTTTACGCTTTTTGCAAAATTTGCAACAGATCGGATTCGGAATGAATCGCCTCAGACCGCGCGCGGGCATCATTCATTACAGCTAAACCTTTTCGCGCATTAATCTCCAAAACTGAACTTGTAATAGCATCAAATTTCTCACAGATTAATTTACAAAAAGACTCATTTATACTCTGTCTCAAATGTTCCATCCCGTTTTTCAACGCGTTGTCTATTTGGCCAGAAATTTGATCTCGCATGCAAGTGATCGAGTCCGAAAGTTTTTTCATACCTTCCTCCATCCGCTTAGCATCCGAGATCGCATCTTCTTGCCCACCACAACACTGGTCTGATAGACAATCTACACATTTAAAGCAAAGGTTTGCATTATCGGTCACAAGCTTTGCCGTTCCCTTCGTACACTTGTAATGGAATACACGCGCACACTTCCCTACACAAGTTAACGGCAGATCAGCCGCAACCATTCCCTCATTGCATGAACAACAGGCCATTGTCAAGCAGTAGGCTCAAAACACATTATACACACGTCGACGCTACCGATAACCAACGACCTTACCAAAGAAAAAGACAAGGCAAAAACAATATAGCACAAATGGTCTCCCGGGGGCGCCGGTTGAACGACCAATAAAATTGAAATTTAATTAGAACAAGCTGCAATCGCAACTGTTCTTTTACTTAGCCTGTTCTCAAAAAACACTCTAGATGCGTGTTAGAAAATTTATTTTGCTTATCGCAACACTTTTCACACGTAAAATAATTAAAAATTATGAGCACAAAAAACACAACACTATTCCGTTCGTCATCACACAAATCATCAACCCTTGACAACTTGTGGACTGTGGAATAACCTCTCCTAAATCCGAACTGCTCTAGAAGTAATACAGTGATTCAAATCCGAATTCGTACACCAATACTTTGTATGGTAACTCTTGCTCGTTATAACAGCTTTTAACCGTTTTGGGATGCTGTCAACGAGTTTTTTGGTGTATTCGGGAGGAATGTTTGTCCATTCTTCCATCAAGCACTTTAAGATCATTTTTGTTCGAAATATGATGGTTTCTCACTTGTTTATCCAAATATTCCATAGATTTTAAATGGGATTGATGTCAGGATATTGGGGCGGAGTATCGATAACTTTTGAGCAATTGTAAAGTAACCACGTACGAACTTTAAGTGCTTTGTGTTTTGGGTCATTGTCGTGGTAAAACTTGTACCCTTGATCTAATCCCATGTTACAGGCACTTTGTTTCAAATTCTGCTTCAAAATTTTCAAGTAAACATTTTGATCCATAATACCATCGATAAAAACCAAATTGCCTACACCTTTAGCAGACATACACCCCCATACCATCACCCCACCTCCACCATGTTTAACCGTTGCATTTAGATTTTTCACATTCAGCTCATCATTCGGCTTCCGCCAAACGAACCTTCGACCATCTGAGACAAATATGTTGAATTTCGACTCATCTACTAATACAACATCTTCCCAATAAGATGTTGGGGTGTTCTCGTGCTGTTTAGCAAAGTCAAATCGAAGTTTTTTATTTTTCTGGCTGATGAACGGTTTCTTCCTAGGCACCCTTGCATTAATGTTGTTCCTTCTTAGCACATTACAGACTGTTTCCGGGCAAACCTTCACTTTATTTTGCTGATTAAGTTCTTTCGTGATGTTTCGCAGAAGATTTCGGATTTTCTCTAATTTTTCTCATCACAAAGCGTTCATCTTGCGGTGTCAGTTTTTTTCTGTTCACATTCCTTGGTGCATCGACGATCCTTTTCTCCTCTAAAAATCGTTTTATGATGTACTGGACGGTTGATCTTGGTCTTTTCACCAAGTTTGATATTTCTTGGAGGGATTTTCCGTCTTTGTGGTGCGTGATGACGAGCTCTCGCTCTACAATAGCGGTATGTTTGCCTTTCCTCGCCATTGTGGCCGTAAACTACAAACATAACGAAAATCACTATGTAAATCAGCTCCGTTCCGTACTTACAGCATGTATTTACCTAACAAAGGTCAACCAACAATGAAAACCGCTGATAAATTGGAGCACTTTACCGAAAACCACGGCTGTACGAATACGGTTTTGTGTACATATATTTTCAGTGTTTACAAGATAAATCAACGCGCATCCGCACATTAAAGACAATTTGACAGTTATGAAATAGTACTGATGAATGGTAAAGACCACACTATTACATAGACGCATAACCTCGAAATAATAATATTGAAAACATGAATGAGAGAGAGTTGTTTAAATTCGCTACTAGTGTACGAATATGAAATTGAATCACTGTATGTTATTCTGGTTTGAGAACTCTAGCAAACGGCTGAGGATCAGCGTTTTGAATAGCTTCGAAATGGAGGATAATAAACTGTTGGGTTGACAGCTTTCTGCACTGGAAGGGTCTTTGCCAGGCTTATGGATTGGGATAACTTTAGCTAACTTCCAACGAGACGGGAAGTAGCCAAGCTCTAAGTATTTTTTGGAGACCGCGGCCAGGTGGACAAAAAAATTAATCCTTCAGTTTTTCAACTCAAGGTTGAGTACTTCATCGACACCTGCGGCCTTCGTGTTTTTGGTTGTTTTAATGGTTGCTATCACCTCATCAGCAATTATTCTTAACTCGCCAGGAACAACTCTGGGAGATTCAGCAACTCTAGACATTGCTGGCCAAGTGTATTGACTTTTTCACCAGGTTCGTATTTTGATCGGGAGAGGAAGGGTCTGGGAGTGAACGAAGATGGTTAGCAAATTCTCGATTTCTTTGATCCATCAACCTGGCTTGGATAATTTTTTTAAGATAATTTATCTTGGTCGTCAAGTAGGGGAGGCCAGAACGTTGGTATTGGCGTCGAATTATATTACGGAGTCAAATTAGATGTTTGGTCGATCTGTCTAGGTTCAGAGAGTTACTCACCAATCCCGAGCCTGGATCATCGCCTCGTCGATTTGCAGCAAGCACTGGTCGATGTCTTCACTGAGTCGCGGCACAGCTGAAATCGCGCCCAATCGGCACGATGGAAATTGCGCCGGAAAGCTTTAAAACGGTTGACGGAGGAACCTACTTCAGCCACCACCGGATAGTTTTCCGAGCCGAGTTCCTGATGGACGACAGGATCGGAGATGTTCATCATGTTGGCCAGGAAGATATCGATGGTACCATGAGCACCGGAACGGCTTAAACGGGTGGGAGAATCCGGGCTCAAGATGATGTAGTGTCCTTTCTCGAAACCTTGCTGAACGATGGTACCATTGGGGTTCCTCCCGGTGTTACCCCATGCCTGATGCTTCGTATTGAGGTCACTGGCGATGATGAATTGCACCCGCCGCCGAGTTGACTTGTTGATATCTTGCCGTAAAGCCTCTGCCGAAATGTCGCTGGTGTTTGTTTGCTGAGGGCAGCAGGCCGCGATGATGTTGATGGGCCCGGCGGGAGTGTCCACTTCAACTTGTTGAACCGTAATGCGATGACCACTCCTCCTCCCACTGAGTGGGTGCGATCCAGCCGTAAGTCGGGGATATAGATATTCACCTCAGGCTTGAGGTGTGTCTCTGTGATTGTGGCAATGCCGATATACTTCTCTGTTAGGAAATCGAGCTCAAGGGTTTTGTCCCTAACAGAACAAGCGTTCAAATTGAGAATGTTAATGGTTTCTTCAGGGCCAATGTTGGTTCATGAAGTTGAAGAACAACCTGGTGGCGGCTTCGGTTTGTTGTACCTTAGAAAGGCACCGTCTTAGCCTTCTGTACATTGCTTGTACAAACTCCATCATCTAGTCCGGGGAGAAGAGCGAGTCATCATCAGACGCATGGGCTGAAGTAGAGCTAGAGCCTGGGATTTTCCAGGTTGGGGGGGGCGCGTTTTGCACTGACGGCGCTGTGGCGAGTCGTTTTTGAACTGAAAATGCTGGCTGGCGGATTTCTTTCCGATGGCGGCACGCTGTACCTGAGCGGCGGGAAGTTCTCAACCGTATTCGGAGGAGGTTCATGGCGGTTTCACCCATTCACGTTTCGGGTGGACGCTTTTCACCGGATTTCAGTGAATTCCGCGCGCTTGGAGCAGGCACGGTTTTGGCCATCTTGGTTTGACGCACAGTTGACACATTTGGGCTCAGCAGTCTTGCTCTTGCACACTTGCCGCAGCGCGGTTTCATGTGACAGTTCCTTACCCCATGGCCAAAGGAAAGGCAGTTCGCACATTGCGTAACGTCACGCTTCTTGAGGTGGTACGGCTCCCATTCAACAATCATGATGAAAAGAGAGCTCTTACTTTGCAGAGGTCATCCATTTTGACCGAGCCCTTCTTCAGGTGGGCCAGATAGAGCAGATCCCGATGGTATCGGTTCTCTGCTCGCTTCATGGGGAACACCTTGATTAGCTTGAGGTTAAGGTTTCAGTTCCTCGACGATATCCTCCGGCGGGTAATCCGGTAGTCTACAAATAACCACCTTCAGTGGCTTGCTTCCGGGGCTGTCGTGAGTAGCTTAATATTGTTAGCGGATAGTGTTTAATAGTTGCATTGATACGCGGAAAATTTTCTAACTGATTGATGTGAACATCTTAAAAATCTATTGAGCATTTATAAAGTTAATAATGCTTCATTTGAAACGATATATCGTGACGGTCGCTTAGTTTTAGATTTTCAATTGTCACCCTACCCTTGCCGTAAGACGTAGTCTAGGCCAATATAAAAAAAATCAACGTCAGCCACGTAGTTGGGCACAATCGCAATTTTGTTCAAAAATCTCTATTACCGTATTTTTAAGCCAGTTCTAGAAACTTATAGAAACAATAATTCAAATTCAAGACGGAATACTACTTGCATTGATTTCGTTGAGCAGTGATGCCAAAAAATATAGCAAGATTGTTAACTGTTGGTCTCTAGGCTTATTTTGGTTGATGAAGTTTGTCAGAAGCAGATAATTTCCCATCAACATTAGAGGCTCTAGAAGTGGGCAGTAATTTATTGCTAGAACGAAGAGAAATGAAAAGAAAGTATTGATAGTTCCGTTTAGAGCACAGCAGGCTGTGAAAATTTAAAGGCGCAAGTTGAAAACGAGCGGAAGGGCATTTGAACGGTCTTTTACCAATTATTTGGGTTATTATCGTAGTCTTTATTGCTGGAAAAATATCAGAGATCAATTCCTTTGAAAATGCCAACGAGAAAATAAGTTTTTTTTCCTCAAAACGACGGTTAAAGGATTGTTGCAACAAAGGAATAAAAACCATAGAAGACCCTGAATATATTGAAGACACGGGACCTTAATCTAATTTTCATTATTAGAATAATAAAAATTCAGTATTCGAACAATGAAAATAGCAGTACGTTTATAGAGTAGATTGAAAATTCATCTCAATTGAGATACACGATTCAAAACACTGACCAATTTAATCCTCAAGGCAAGGATTATTTTAATAGGCAAAATCCATTAATGTAAATCACTACACATCCTCATGCTTCACATGTCCCACCTTAAACCATCACCCTTTCTGACGATTCAATATGTTCATAGCTACATCCAAACATCATAATCATCGTCCACCACAGTACGGAATACAATCAGTGGCCCGCATTTCACCATAAGCCGCCCTACAAATCGTAGGTTGGTACACATAACTCTACACAAACACTGATGAACCCTTAAACGCTCGTTACATCTATCATAATCATTTTAATACAAAATATGATTTGAAAATTTGTTGCAATTTCCAACATTCCCTCACATGCAAACTACCATCACCAACTTCATCGTCGACGTCGTCATCCATTGCAGTGTGTGGTTTGCCGATAGCAATTATCGTCTCATATTTGGACAACGTACATGCGTATGTAGGGTGTAGAACAAATTCGGGCCCACTGAGGGACTTTAACCTATTCCATTAGAAAATAATAACTAATTTGATTTGCTGTATGATGCTATCCATCGTGAAACATATTAAAGATTTCCGAATAATTTGCAGAATTAGAAAATCCCATGATTGGACTAAAGCCCTTCTAAACCCTATATGACGGAAAGAGGAAATTGTTTTCCTGCTAGACATGCTAGAAAAGTAAGTTGGCGGTTGCGTGTTGAGTTAAATTGCGTAAATATCTCATGGTCTGTGTATCTCTCACTATCTTTCTTCCCAATGCAAGTTTAGAACTCGAAGCAATTACAAGGATTACAGTGCACGTGCATAAAACGCCTCACTGAAACAAAATATTCCCAAATCTAAAAGTCAAGCGATTGGTTTGATGTGGAATTATGGAAGATGATTACTAATACTAAGGTCTTGAATAGTGCAACCAATTACTAAACTTATTTACAATCGATTTATGACCAATTCTACAAAATCCACAAGCTACTGAAATAGTAATGAATCGCAAAGTCTGTGCTAGTAACAATTATGAAAAATCGATTTTGACAATTATTCGATATGAAGCAACATTCAGATGATTTTCATTAATAAGTTTTGCATTAAAAAAATGAACTTTTTTCGGACGATGATAAAAAAAAGCTATGACAGATAATTGCTTTTGATGAATTTTCCATGAAATTTAATTATTTAAGCTTATTTGCACACTTACTTACTTCTACGCCCTTGCGAGCGGCCTTCCGGCAGTTAACCGGAACATTCGCCAGGGCAGACAAAAACATGCGTGTAGGCATGTTTTCGAGTTCTTTCTTCGTTTTATTTATCAATTCTTCCTCAGTATTCGCGACAAAATTGTTGGAGTAGATCTTACGCTTCAGGATGGCCCAGAAATTCTTGATGGGACGCAGCTGGGGGACGGTGGGCGGGTTCGCTGAGATGGGTACTATATCGATATTCAGCCTCTAAATCTCCTCCAACGATCGCTTCGAGTAGTGGGCCGACGCCAGATCCGGCCAGAACACCACGTCTTTGACATCCCCTTCTCGCTGATTGTCAGCCACAGCAGCTTCTCTTGGGGAACTTTATTCTTTATCTTTATCTTTATTATTTGGAGCAGGGAAAAGCCCATTTAAGTAGAGCTGCAGCTGTGAGGTCTTTCTCAAATGGGCGCGAAAAACCTCCTCTTCTTCTTATTTCAACAGACTGTTACATAGTTTCCAAATGATACAACTTGGTGTGTGAAATGAACTTCACCTCGGAGCTCACTTCCTTCGTGAGGGAAGTAAAATTCGAAGTGCTCTGCCATCTGCCATCCAGGGTGTGATAGGTCGTCCATCATTACCGCCAGATCGCGATTCGCCGGGAAAATCGAGTTGACCATCTTATTCAGCCGCTGCCGCTGTGTCATTGCCTGCAGCTCCAAAACCAGTGACGCGACTTCCACTTCCTGACATGTCTGTTCATGTTCGCCAGGTACATTTTCACTGTTGACCGGTTAAACCTCCCGGCCAAGCGCACGCAGCGATGTAGCTACTTTTCCTTTCAGCATCTGGTCTTCCTCTTCAGCGTCCTTTGGAGCTTCTTATCGCTCAGGGTCGTCAGCCGCCCGGAATCGGGCTTTCTTTCGATGCTCTGATTGTAGTCTAATAGTGCCAAGATATTGTAGATGCCTGAACAAGCGTATCCGGCGTCGACAAAGTGCCACAAAACGTCCGTCTTCGACGCGGCTGGGTGCCGTTCTTTGAACGCGCACACTTCTGAACGCAGGTGCTTCACTGTGTTAGAGCTGTCAAATTTTGTCTGCTGACTCATGGGTTACTATGATTGATAAATCGGCAATTTTTGTCCATTTTTTTTAAATACAAACGTTATAGCTTTATAATGCCTCATATAATAGACCATCCAAATACTTAATACTGCAATAAATAATATACCATCCCAGAAAGAAAGAGCACACCTTCAGTTTGTTAGAAAACATGTGTATTTTTATTTATGACAACTTTTATTCTTACATATGGTGTCTCAACATTGTTTATCAACAGTTCATGAAAGATTTTTGATGACATTTTCATGAACAAACAAGTTATAGAACTTTTCCTCTGACGTTCTTCGTAAGGTTCTGCGCAAATTGGTTAGCAATGATTTTGAACGCTCTGAACACTAAACAACCGCTAGAACCATTACTAGCATTGTAGTACATGAGCACGATAAGGCGTTCATTTTTTTGCCTGTCAATGTCATGAATCCCGTATGAACTCATTTGCAAATGGTGACAGACGACGGTATAGAATTTGGGAAAGCAACTTGTAGGCAACGCAGTAGCATGATTGCACGATTCTACTGCAGCAATCCAGCTTGTAACCCTTTTTATAGAGGGGACACACGATACCCTCTATCCAATCTTCCGGTAAACACTCTTCCTCCCAAACCTTGGAGATTGCCCAATACAGTGCTTCTCCCTTCGTATTGTGATAGCTCGATTGGGAGGTGCAGCAGCTTTATTGTATTTTAACCGACCAATACTCACTCACTCAGCTGTGTAAGAGTTACCTTCAATATCTTTGCACATATCGATTTGTGGTACGTAGCCTTTGTGCGAGCTGTTCAACTTCTCGTATTGCGTGTGTCGAGAACACGGTACCTTTTCTCCGTTACTTCACTAACCATTTGGCGTTTTTCATAGAATGTTGTCTGATTCATCCAGTCCAGTCCACCGTTCCAAATTCGCTTTCGTGCGACACTGCAACATTCTTTGCGGTATTCTTCTCCTTGACATACTAGCTTCTTTCATTCTTCTCAAATCAGTCATATTCTTTGGTGCAGAAATACCTAGTGCCATTCGAATATCTCTCCAGCCATCTTCAAGAGTAGCTGCGCCAAGCTGCTTTTCCGTTGGTAGGGCTACTTCCACCTGTTGCAGGTATTACTGAGCAACACCGGTTTTTCGTCCCAAGGAACATCCCCAACTGGTTTTACCATGGTTTTATTGCATTCTTGAAATCTAATTCATGTTCTTCAGAACCCTTATAAAACCAAAATTGTTACTTGAGCGTAATACCTCAATGTTAGGTCGTGGCGTCAATTCGACGTGTGTTGTACACCGTGGAAATTTTTGAGCTCATACATACTGCTATATGCTAGTTTGATCCGAGTCTATATTCGCACAGCGTTAGATGTGAACGTTGATGATATCGGAGATTGCTCAACATGCACATTCTCGCATTGGTCGGAAACCATCCAATCACGCGTTGACGCATTTTGCCCATCCCTACAAAACAACAGACTACGTGCGTCAAAACTTACCATAAGAACAGTGCCTATTTTCCCAAAGGGAACATATAACACCTGTTTACTCTACGTGTGGAGAAACAAGGCGGACTATGGCAAAATCAATTAAACTGAGAAAAATTAATTCCGCTTCCGAAACGAAACTTTCAGTAAACTATGGTTCGTGGAATATAGCAGTTTGGAGGGTGGGTTTAAGTTAGGTTTTTAGAGTTGAAACTTTTTTATACTTTTGTAACTTTTAATCCGCTTCTGAGATGCTAATACCATGTGACTAGTTAAGAAGGTAGTTGAAGTTTATGTGCATATTGGAATGACGATCTAAACTGTAAATTAAATATTAATATGGGCTGATAAATTGGAAAAAAAAAATATCTCCTGATTTTTGTGGCGCTCAGAACAAAGGTTTCCAGAGCGTGTTCATTGTGGTTCGGCATTTTTTTTTAGTGTTCGTGTAGTTGCATAACTACACAATCTCGACAAAAACAATATGTTTAGATGAAGTTCAATACTAAGTAGAAGAAATATTTTTTGAAGAAATATTATATCTTATGTTTCGAGGATAAATCATAATATTTAAGAAGTTTTGAAGGAAATACATTCTTATCAACTAGAACTTTAAGAGTGGAAATTTATTAACCAAAGAAATATATGAATCGATATAATTGCTTTGTTAGAGTACGGCAGTGTGAAAATTGGATAAAATTTATTTATATTATGCCTCAGATAACCAGGTCATACCATGATGCCTCCATTTGGAGTATTTTCTTATAACGACGAAAGTTGTGCAAGGCTTATGAAGCTGGTGAGGCGCAAACCTGTCTCCTGGGTCAAAATCTCAATTTATGAGATATACTAGTTCTTTTAAATTAGTTGTTCAGCCTTAAGTATGACATGTTATAAGCCTAAATTATTGACTTTTTACTATTTGATAGTTCTGGCACCTAGTACCGTAAGGACGTAAATAAAGTGATTGATCTCTCTTCAACGATTCTATCTCGAAATTCTTGGACCTTCCTGTAAAGCCTCTGAAATTTTTCCTTTTGGTACCCTTAGCGGATGGTTTATCAAAATTGAGAATTTTTTTTTTTCGTAGTTTACCTGTACTTTGGACAAAAACTCTAAAACTTATTTAATGTAGTTAAGAACTTCTTGAACTTTCTTGAACTTCTCTGCTAACTTTTAGTGAAGTTTTCTCATCCATCAAATCTGTCAAACAAAGTGAGATGATGATGATGATGATGATGATGGTCCCGCCCTTACCCTTACAAAGGTTTGAGCTGGTTGATGGCAACCAAGGAACTATAATTCCTACATGAGTTTCTCTCTTAGGTCATAGTACGATGCTAACGGTTGGGAAGATGGTGTCTATCATATTTTAATATGACGTCATGAACTATGAATATTATTATGGTCATATGAATGATTTTTGTTAGGCTGCTTCTTTGATTTGTCGGTGAGTTTCTGTTCAATTTCAGGGAAATTCTCTCTTCCACAATGTTCTCTGTGAAGCTTCTGCAAAGTTTCCTTCTGAACTTTTGGAAAGTTTCCACATGAGTTTCTTGGCAGCCGCTCCTGATTTTTTTTGGAAATTCACACCTAACAGCGCAACCTAATCTTCCAGACTTTCAGAGAATTATCAAATGAACTCCTTTGATTAGTTTCTTTTTAATTTTCTGAAAAGTTCAATCCAGAACTTCGAGGAAAGTTCTCTCTAGAATATCAAGGAAGTTGAAGTTTCTTAGACTTTGAACTTCGGGAAAGTTTATGCCTGAATTTATAAGAAATTCTTTCTTCAACTAATTGAAAGGACCCCTGTTGCTTTTCCTATTTTTTTCTTTAAAGAGTCTTCTTCCTGAACTTCTCAAAATTCCTCAACTTCGAAAAATATCTTTTAGGAACGTTCCCTTCCGAGTTTCGGGAAAGCTTTCTCGCACTTCTGGGAAGTTCCAACAAAACTTTTGAGTTGTCCTCTGCGGATCATCAGAGAAATTTGCTCTGGAACTTATATTAACGATACTAGAGTAAAGCTGTTTTTACTCAATAAGCCATTTTCGGCAATCGGAATTAAAAGAAGCCGCTAAGAAATTCTCAAATATTACTGCAGACTTCTGGTAGCGAATTTTATGGAAGCATGACAGTAAATTTTAGTTATTCGGACGAATAACGAAAAAATGACGTTCAAAACATTCGATGATGCTGGCAACCATATATGCAACAAACTATTAGGCATGAAGGCATGCATATCATTGGTTTTGAGACATTTTAAAACATGAATTTAAATATAAAAATAACCATCAAAGTAACCCCGATTTTAGGTAGCTCCAAAGCCAAACACGCCCGCCAGTAACCTGGCATTGACAAATATTTCCATAAATTCAAGCAACTTCTCTTTGCCGTCGCCATCTGTCTGCTTCGCATCATCGTAATGTTGTTTGCCATTTTTCCTCGTTTAACTAAATATGTGTGATGAATGTTTGAGCTATACATCCTCCTTCTCAAAACAAATGTCAGCTTTTCATTTTCAATTTACGTCCCCCGATGCGTTTTGTATCCGAATGTCACATGAAGGCATGACGCAATATATGTCTGATTTTCGTAATGAAATCATTTTCCAATGAAAACTCCTTTGCCCTCGAATCAAAAGACAATAACAACGACATATCAGTGTTGTCTGAGTACGTCCCCTTGGGACATACCGTTTACATCACATGCAATATGAACTTCATAACTCCATAGCATTTGTCCAAAGGAAGCGAAACAATCAACTGCTGTCAATTTTTCTTTTTATGAGTTGAGTGGATGTCAAAAAAAAAAGTTGGTCCTCTTTTGACAAACACAGATGAGAGCAAAACCACATGCAACCCTCTAGTAGATCAGTCAGTCAAATTGACACCAAATTGCTGCACCACAGTTCTGCTGTTACAACAGTTATCTTAAACTACCAACCACACAACAGCAGTTATTCCTATTCTTGGAGATCTGTCTGAGCCAAACCACTGTCAAAAAGCAAACTGAATGCGGAAGAGGCCGTCAAACTACGTGTCAGCAGTTCTGCTCCAGAGAGTTTCATTTTGCACAAAGGATGCACGTTCACGATGGATGTGGTTGAACGGTGCGGAACTGTAAGCCTGATTGTAACTCATATCACACTCAAGAAAAGGTTGTCCTATTTCGTTCGGTCGGGCAGGATCCGCAGAAGCAAACTGACGACGACCGATGGTAAAAAGCGACGAATGGAATTCAAGACGTTTCCGAAAGCAACAATGTA
This sequence comes from Aedes japonicus, assembly GCA_034211315.2. Classification (NCBI taxonomy): domain Eukaryota; kingdom Metazoa; phylum Arthropoda; class Insecta; order Diptera; family Culicidae; genus Aedes; species Aedes japonicus. The sequence continues at coordinate 37,773 of JASCZW010004539.1, read as the reverse complement.
TATTCTTGAGAAGAACTCAAACGGCGGACAATCGAGGGATGATCAAATGGCGTTTTATTTGCGACAGGTAGATGAAAATGTTGGGCATGTTAAGCTGTTTTATCACCAGGATATCGGTGTTCTCTTATTTAAATCAAAACTCCGCACTCAAAAAAATCGACACGTTGTTACCACGTGAAATTTCACGTAACATTCACCTTAACACGCAATCAAATCTTTTCCAGAAAAATCAGGTGAACATTATGTGTCAGTAAATTGTACGTAAAAATCACGTAACAATTATGTGATTTCCACGTAGAATGAGGATGTACGTGGAAATCACGTAGCTCTTACCTGAATTCTACGTGTTCATTACCGAAATGGACGAATATTACGTGCCTTTCACGTGGAAACAACATGTCGATTTTTTGAGTGTATATAAATTTATGCATTGATATCGGTGAAGGGTCAACCACGTTGACTAATTTTTGAAATTCTCAGACCATTCCTCCCCCTCGTCGACTTTTCTCCATACAATTACATAAATCAACTGTTACAAACGTATTAAAAGTGTTTGGTGAACGTTTGTCGATAGCCAGGAAAGCTGAATCGGGGGGAAATCGAAAGCCAGAGGCCACAGCGACGACAAAAAGAGTTGCCGCTATTTCAAGCGGAACCCCAACCTCCCCGTCCGAGATGTGGCAAAGAAGCTGGGAGTGGCTCTTTCAACCGTGGATAGAGCTAAAAAACGAGCATGACTGTCTCTTGCAAGAAAATGGTGACTCCAAATTACGACGATAAACAAAACACTTCGGCCAAAGCACGATCGCGAAAGTTGTACACGACGATGCTGACGAATTTGATTGCGTGCTACAGGACGATGAAACTTACGTCAAGGCAGACTTTAAACAGCTTGCTAGACTGAAATTGTATACGGCAACCGGACGGGGAAAGGTAGAAGATATTTTCAAGCACATTAAACTGTCAAAGTTCGTGAAGAAATATCTGGTGTGGTAGGCCATCTGTACCTGTGGCTTGAAAAGCAACGTTTACACTGCGACCGGAACCATCAACCAGGAAATTTATCTGAGCGAGTGCCTACAATAACATCTATTGCTTTTGTTCCGCTCTATTTTGGCCGGATTTGGCATCTTGCCATTACGGAAAAAAGGCCTCGGAGTGGTATGCTGCCAACAACGTTCAAGTGGTGCCCAAGACACGAAACCTCCCAACACGCCAGAACTCCGCCCAATCGGACAATATTGGGCCATCTTCAAGCGGAACCTTAAGAAGATTCAAAAAGCTGTTGTGAGCGAGAAACATCTCAAGGCAAACTGGCATTCTACGGCAAATAAAGTGGACAAAGAAACTGTGCCAAATCTTATGGCAGATGTTAAACAGAAATATCCAGCAATTTCCATTCAGGTACAAAGGAAGCTTAGCTGAAAATTTCTCTGTATTCTGTATTAACTGAGCCTGAAAAAGAAAAAACTGACTTATTAATAAAAACTTTAATTGACTCACACACATTACTGTTTGACCAAATTTTGAGCGGAACACCATTTGTAAGCATGTTCTCGAACTTCTTTAGAAGGTTCTATACAGATTAATTTGCAACAATTTCAGACGCTTTTGTCCAATCTCTTTTGAACTTTTCAGCTTTATCAGCTTGCTGAACATGTTTACGAAGATACCTCTTGACTAGAGCCCAACATCGTTCGATGGGACGAATTTTAAGGCAATTTGGGGGATTCATGTGCTAAGAAACAATTATCATGTTTTTTGATTTGTACCAGTCCATGGTCAACTTAGCGTAATGAGAAGCAAAATCGTTCCAGAATATTACAGGATTGACACGCAATACGATGGCAACAGGTATTTTTCCAAGCATTGATTTACTTAAGCATCTGCATTGATTGCTTCATTTACGATGTACGACTTCTTAAATTTACCGCAAAAAACAAATTTCAATTTGTTAAGACCTTCTGCATTCTTCTTTTCATAGCGTTTCAGGTTTATTGCTCTCGCAATTAGCTTATTGTAGAATGAAGAATCTTTATTGCATGTATTTACAGGTTCCTGTGATTAGGATTTAGATTTAAATAGTTCAGCCGGTTGCTTTGATATGTTTCATTTCTCAACAATCGTCCTCAAACTTGTTGGGTAGCACGCCAGTATAGTCCGCTTTGCTTCCGACCAGTCTGCGGCACTAGAGTCACATACCAGCCATCGCTACGTAGAGCAAATCACCATGTCGTTATGCTCCTGGTAGGCGGCACTGCAGTTGCAAATAATTGTCATGTAAATGTTTACCAATAAAAAACCTAGCACATAACCTGAAAAGTTTTGTTTGTTTTTCTCTGCTTTTGCTTCTTATACCGGCAGCCCATACCCTAGTAGCACACTTGTTGCCATTTGGTTGAGATAACATAAATATAACTTGCTAAGTTATAATCATGTTACTACAACTAATTATGATCGTAGTGTGCTACTTGGGTATTAACTTTTACACACGTTTTTCAAGAAAAGATATATGGACATCAATGTCTGTTCTCTGTGGTTTGAGTTCCTCAAAGAAATCCCTTGCCCCGGAATCAATAATCCAGTCATTCGCCGTTTCGCCACCTCCGAAGGTCAGCACGTGCATGTGGCTGCTGCCAGCATCTCGGGCGGTTTACGCGTTTTGCTACTTGGGCCAGACTTGCTCTCTCTGTAGTTGCTTGCAGTCCTGTTGCTTGTGGCCAGGTTTCTTGCTGTGATGGCATACAATCTGCTTACGTCCTGTTGCTTACAAGGCTACGGTTTCACTACAGTTTTGTTTGCTTACCTTGTCCAGCAATTTCTCTTGGATCAGGTTCAGTGTCAATGCATCGTCCGTTCGCGTTTCGAAGGCAGTAGTCTGCACGTTGAATGACTTCGGCAGTCCTCGTAGAACAAAGGCCACCATGATGTATTCTCCCAGGTCCTTTCCTGAGCTGCAGAGTTTCGTATAGAAATCCTCTATCGTTGTGCGGTACTCGTCCATGTCATTCCCTTTCGTGTACCGGATCTCGTACATCCGTTGCAGGAGGGAAACTCTAGTGGACAGAATGGTGTTTGGTCAATGCTGCCCACGATTCCTTCGCCGTTTTCGTGGCAGTAATTACCCAAAATTGGTTCTCCTCTGGTACAAATCGAACTTTTACATAGTTTTCGTTTTACAACGCCAAAGCACCCGACGCCGCTACCACATCACCTCTAGCTGCCGATGCCACCAGAGGGTTGTTCTTCACAGAAGTCCACGAATCAGCAGCGTTTCAGTATGGAGCTTCCAGGCTTCCTAGTTCGAACTGAGCTTCGTAGAAATCTTGAGATCTATCCTATCGCAAGTCTGGCTCCGCTTACAGGACTTCTAGAAAGTCCCTTCTTGATGAACAATCGACGCCTTTTCTTGGCCCATAACCTTTTAGCAGAGCGTAATTAAAAGTGAAACCGATCTTGATGAAAGTTAACATGGGAATGAAAAATCTTTATCACATGTATTTACAGATTGCTGTTATTAGGATTAATATTTGAATATTTCAGATGGTTGCTGCGATATGTTTGATTCCTCAACACAATTTGGCGACGTGTGCTTCTTTTACGGCTTAAGCTTCAATATCTCTTTGGCTCTTTTAACATTGGACTTCGAAGTGTTCAGCTTTTTGGCCAAATCGCGAACTGAGGCCCATTTCGCATTAGAAAAAGTTCGTCCGATTTTGTGAATCTTTCCATATTTTTTTGGAATTTTTCTCCATCTCTAGAAATGCGGATGCAACTTTGCTGTGAGTTGTGTTCGGTTTGACTTTTGGGTGTAAACAATTAGATGGAGTCGGCTCCTACCCTTCGGTTCAGAAAGGGGTATGGGCGCGCACGTTCTGCCGAGTTGGTCGCGGCAGATTTCATGTGTGAATCGGCGAACGTTCAAAAGTGCCTGAACCAAATGGACAGATTGTAATGATCACTTGAAGATGCGATAGGGGATCATTACCCTGACATTCCTAAATGTAACACGTTGTATAATGTTTCTCGTCTTCTGTAACCAAACATTATGGAATTGAGTAAACGTGTGGAAACCCATCGGAAATGATCTCTCATATGCATCCGTCGAACCATTCTGAACGGCCGTTGTGAGAATATCACCATGAAAATCTCACATGCGCATAGCGTGTTACCAATCACTTATGCTTTTTCTTTTCCTTTTTCTGTTCTGTTCCCTATCCTATGACCGCGAACAATACCATATGACATCCTAAAGTCAACTCTTCAAAATCAGAAACACCGAGACAACACAGAGCAATCAGTAAAGGACGGTATAAACCCTAACCAATTTTAGTTTTAGCCAAATTTTCTAACACATAGTAAGTGACCACTACAAAAAATACTGAATATCCGCGACCTATTATAGAGCGAGAAAAGGGAGGGACCATCAGGGCACCCAAGTGAAACGATTTGGATAGGGAGCATGGGACTGCCTCCTCCCTATTGTTAACATTTCGCGGTACGAGGGCGGGCTCTTCAACCCCGTCCATTGAGTTTATTCTGTCAATAAAGGGCTCGATTCTAATGCTGTGGGTGTGAACTTTCTTTTGGAAGGAGATTCTCTTCCCTATATTCGCAGATTTCGCGTAAGTGTACGGGCCCACCCAAACGTTATTGGCCCTTCATACATGAGCTTGATGATCACAAACAACAATAGAATCCTGATCAAATCGTTTTTCAGATTATTCCACAGCTATCGAAAGTTACCTTGCTAAAATGGATAGTAGTATCTCATCATCATCATCATCATCATCATCATCATCATCATCATCATCATCAATGAGATGGAGCGAACCCGAAAAAAAAACAGAATAAATTCGCGAATAATAATTTATGTTCATCGTTTGAAAAATTTGCCCTTATTTTCTGAGACAGTCTATAAGCTTCATATAAAATTCCCATGCACACTTAGTTGAGCGAGTTTTTTTTCGAACCTCCGCCCAGCCGAGCAACAAAAATTACAATATTTTTTTTATTTTTGTGAAACAATCCATTGTTTTATCAATTTTCAAATGTTTGTTCGCACTCCAGTCTTATTATCAAAGACAAATTCTTATGACCTTCCCACATTGAGCATCCCCAGCTGGCCAAAAGAAAACCATTAACGTTCAGGGATCAAAGCATTCGGAAGCAACGAGCGGTTCGGTTCACTTTCAATTTTCTTGCTACAAATTTGACACGTCATTATGTCAGAACGCTCGACACGACCAGTTGGTTGGCTTGGCGTTGAGTTTAGCAATAAGCTCGAACTGGAAATTGTGTACCTTACTTTGTCAGTGTGTCATCCGACGACGACGACGACGAACGACGTCTACGAGGTACATACCTCAATAGGTCCAGAGCAACCGGTTGAGACGTTAACCCGCTACTCTACACCACCAGTAAGTGAGTGGAACGGGCGGATCAAGTCGGCTGCCACTAAAGCACCTTGTCGTTCTGCAAGTTTATGAAATATGAACGGTTGTCGGACGAACGAAGGCATGAAATTGCAAATGATGACAAAAAGGCGTCTGACACCCGACGACTAACGCTGCAAAATAACTTTGATTTTTTGTTGTCCATGGCAATCTCCGGCATATGCTTTCTGTGAAATAGGATACACTTTGGTTAGAATTCTTCAAACTCACTCAGCGGAAATGCAATAATAGAATTACATTAAATTTCGACTCTGCAAATCGTTGACTTTCCGAGTTGGGAGGCACAAGCAAATAGAAAATCAAATGCCAAAATCGATGGTCACTTAACGTGATTTGAATATTTCAAGGCTTCTGGTCCAGAGCTGTTCCTGGATAGGGTAGACTTTGAAATCATGTGTGCACTCGCTAAGGAACTATTTCGTGCTCGTAGCAACTTTTCCCAAGATAACGAACGTTCCCTCTATCCCATCTTGTACCGTGTCTAGTTCACTGCCTTCGATTCCGTCTTTTATGAAGTTTCAAGTGGCACCCAAATTTACATTTAAAGTGACTTTCGATTTCCTCTGCCTTCCTCCGCTATTCTACTGCTGGTAGTCTGAGTATGTAAAAACGACAATTTTGAAAGAATATATTTCACAGCATCCGAAGTAAGCTACCGCATGAAAATCAGTTCCAACTGGGCAGTGGTCATCTGCAAGATATAAAAAATAAGAAGTTTAGAATAGTGAAAAACGTAGTGTAAATGCAGAAACGAATTTGTTATCTGTTTCGGATTCATCCGAAAATCTAGATGATTGGTGTGTTATGGTAAAAACATTCTTAAGCAGAAATTAACTACTAGATTGAATTTTAATGTTAAACGTTTATATCCATTAATTCAATTATTTATAACCCAAATCAAATGTACACCTCGCAATCTCTCGATAATTTTACCTTTAAGCTGCAATCGTTAATTAAAACAAACATGTCAGCCCTTCATCAAAGCGGTGAACGCATATTCATCACGTTCATTACTCAAAATGTGTCTCATTAACCAGCAGTCGAAAACCTCACATCATCAAGGCAACAAACCGCTCTCCATCGTGAGGCACGGGCAGGCTGAATGAGTGGACAAGTTCCAATTTGACATGCTCCGCTATATGCTTAACAAGGCTCCAGGATCTCGGTGGGAAGCGAATCTGAGCAATGCATTTTGTCCGCCAGAATATGCTCTTCAAAATTGAATAATGACACCCTCGACACAACCTCACCGCATCCAGAGCCATTACATTGTGCGGATCGTGTTGATTGTTGGCCGATTTCCGACATGCCATGTGTGAGTTGGTTGAGATTATTGGCTCTGGGTGGCAGCAGTGGCGTATCGTGGACTGGGTAACAGCCGATGTTTGATAATTCTGCTGTCATTTGCAAAATGACAGATGTATTTTTGTATAAATAAACTCTTTTGTAAGCATATTTCCCACATTCACAAGAGAGATACATTGTGATAACAGTATTTTTAGGGACCTTCCTAAGCTACTAACGGCCCAGAACATAATCAAGCCTAGGCTGGTGGAGGATGGATTCGATTTGCAAACTCGGCCTAGGAATTTTTCGAGGTTGGAATATTACGCAAATTTCCTTGGCATAGTGTATAATTGAACTTGCCAAACAATTATAGTAAAGATTGTACTCAAAAAAAATGCAACGAGCCAAATAGATCATCAAAAATTAATTTTAAGTCGGATATTTTTGAAACGTCGGTTTATTCAACCTTGTCTTCTAGGCTTAATGCCCGCACCTTGCACTTAACGATACCCATCAAATCCTGTGTAACACTTGCGCCATCTTCCTCACACACTTTCATTTACCCTTTCTTCAAATTTTTGTCGTTTTTTGAAGACGTTTTCCATTTTTTCCGGAGCTTGTCCTTCATAAACGCCCAGAGCTGTTCTATTGGGTGAAATTCTAGCAAGTTTGGCGGATTTGCTTCCTTCGGCACAAAAACAGCATCGTTGGCCTAGTATCACTCCTTCACTAGTTTCGCGTACTTGTACAATGTCAGATCCGGCCACGAGTACGAGTGTCATCTTCGTTGGATTGGAGGAAGGGCAGCAGACGCTTCTGGAGGCATTCTTCTTTATAAATTTGGCCGTTGATGGTTCTTGTCGTTATGTTCGGCTAGCTGAATTTGCCGCACCCACAGATCGCCTGCCACAACAAGTACTTCTTGGCAAATTAGTCAACCTTCTTCTTCCGGAACTTCTCTGGAACATCAGGCATGACTTGCAGACGAAAACCTTCAGGCCGAGGAGCTGCTTGGTGTTCGCTTTAATGTACGTCTCGTCGTCCATTAGGATGCCTTACGGCTGCACCAACCACTCGCAGTAAAGCTTGCTGGGGCGGGATTTGCCCACCATATTCCACTCATCGGTTCGGTTAGGCGCCTTCCTTACCTTGAAGATATGAAGTCCGGCCCGCTTCATTGTCAGCTGGATGAACCAGACGAAAGAATTGACCTTCTTGGCTACGTCCCAAATTGAATGATTTGGATTACGCTTCAAATAATCCCTCACCTAACATTCGTTCACGGAGTCGGTCGTCTTCGCTTTTCTTCCGCTCACAACTTACTGGTGGGTCGTCTATATCTTCTCTCACAATTTTGCCACATGGGACACGGTCGAATTATCGATTCACAATTGTTTCGCGATCCACCTGTGGGATCCAGGCTTGGGTTTTTTCACGACCGCTGCCATACTTGTTTGTCGAAGTACTTCTTGCTTGGAAGCCGTCTCGATAACCACTTGACAGATTGTGACGAAATTGTAACCATTACACTCTAACGCGCTGAACTAGAACTAAAAGTTGTACGAAATAAAATTGCACCACTTTTAAATGACTGTAACTTTTTACCCGTTGGGTATTTTCTATTGAAATTTTGGATGGAAGATGGAGTCGGAAGAACAGCAACGGCGCAAAGAAATTTTGCGTACGTACCTCGAAAATCCGGGTAGTTCAAACTTTCAAGAGGAATCCCAACAGTTCAGTTCGAGATGTGGCGTAGAAACAGAATCAAACCAAAACTTTCGAACAAAATGCGAATAAACGTACAAAGTCCAAAAGGCAGAATACGGTAGGTAAAACACGTGCACGGAAGCTCTACTCCCAGATGTTGACGAGACCACATTGCCTCGTTATGGATGATGAGGCGTATGTAAAAGCAGACTTCCGGCAGCTTCCGGAGCTCCAGTTTTTCACAGCTTTTATTCCCACAGGTACGTGAAGTACCAATGGAATGCATTATCCAGTCATTTACCATCGAATGAATCACGAATTGCATCAGTTGCTGGGAGAACCTCCCATCGTACACATCGCTAAAATCGGTCGACTACGATGGGCTGGGCATGTTGTAAGAATTTCGGACGACAGCCCTGTTAAAATGGTTATCGAAAACGAATCGACTAGTAGAAGGTGACCAGCGGACTCTCCGCAGATAGCAAGGCTGGCTAGGTACAGGCAAGGATCGATTACAATGGAGACTGCTGTGTACAGTAGAGGCCACACCGGCCTTGGTCTGATTGGTAATGTAAGGTAAAGGTGTTCAATAAGTTCGAAAACAACTTTTTATCGTTGTATTGCTGCGCACCATTGCGCACCACCGTGTGCATTCTGTGTAATAGTATTGGTGTCAGCTTTAGCCTAATATATAGGCTAACCGACGCGCATGGTGTCGACTAGCTGTCATTTGTTGTTTGTTTACTGCGCACGATTAAGGAATACCGCGACGTCGTAGTAAAGTTCTTTGCGAGAGGTGGGTGACCTGACAACATATTCCGGCAGTGGAAATCCCACGGGGTGAAACGAAATTTCATCTATGCCATCATACATCGGTACCGGAAGATGAGCTCGGCCTAGAACCACGCGAGCACCGGCCGGCCGCGTTCAGAGAGGACGCCAGCAGCCATCAATTGGTGAGGGAACAGGTTCGTCAAAAACTGAACCGCTCAACCTGGAAGACCGCTGCTGACCTGGATTTGTCTATCGGGACTGCCCACACCCTCATGACGAAGGATCTAGGATACAAGCCGTAAAAGTAACGCAAGGTTCATGGATTAACGGAGGCTACAATGAAGAAGAGGCTGGACAGAGTCAAACTGATACATTCAGGGCACGTAGGTAAGGAGTTCGTGTTCTCTAATGTGGTCTTGCCAGAGCCGCACAATGTCTAAGATGATCGGTTGTGAGCGCCGACGTTGGCCAGCATCTCCCAGTTCTACATAAATTTCCCGCGTTTCAGAGTGCCACGTCGGTGATGATTTGGGGGCCGTATCAAGGCGTGAGAAGTTCCCACAGGTGTTTATTGAGAAAAAGGTGAAAATCAACGCCGCGTACTATAAGACCGAGGTTCTGGAGAAGGTTAAGGTCCCGGCACTTTGGGATTTCTACGGAAAGGATCATTACGTCTTTCAACAGGACGGCGCACCAGCCCACACGGCTTGGACGATAGCGTGGTTCGGGATAATTTGACTGATTTGACTGACACCCTGTTTGTTTGTAATGCCTACAATACTTTGAGCATCAACTGAACCTTGCGTATTTCTTACTGAATGTTTGCTACAGCTCTACAGCTAAGAACACCTCTGCACTTGCTCGAGAAATCACTGGGATGTTGAATAAAATGATTGGTTTGGCACGTTTTGGTAAACAATACGTTAAAATCTTGCGAAGTCGTGTTTATTTGTTTATATATTAGACCGATCTCGTCTTTGGACGGGTTTGTACCAAAAGCACCAATAGCCGCTTTGAACCAATTTGAACCAACAGGGATAATATTTTAAAATGGAAATATCCTTCTGATCAACATTGAAACCCTAGGAATGGACAAAGATGTGAAGAGCAAGTATTGATCCGTCGTTAGATCACGGCAGGCTGTGGAATTGAATAGAATTTTGAAAGGCGGTATGCGATCAACATTATCGGTAAAATAAGAAGTTTTGTTTTCAAAACCTCTAGTTTGGAAATTGATTTCTGTCACATGTGGACTCTAGGAAGGAGAAAACAGAAATCTTCACGTCGCTAGAACTGTTCTGCGCCATTTGGTGGTATATGAGCACGATCAAGCGTTTGCCAGTCAAGAGGGAGGGGGGGGGGGTACCCCTTCTCCATCTTGCCTATCCCGTACTGGGATAGCTTGGTAAAAGATTGTGTGCTTGATCGCATGCAGCCTTTTCATAATGCCCTCCGCTCAATTTCATCTGCTTCTATTCAATTTCACAGCCTGCCGAGCTCTAACGGACCTATCGATACTTTCACTTCACATCTTTGGTTCTAGCAGAAATTGCTGTTCTTTCCAAAGGTTTCATGTCGTAAAGAAGGTAATTTCCATTTAAAAAAATTGGCCTTACTGTTCCTTCAAATAAGTTCATAGTGGCTATTTGTGCTTTTGGTACAAACCCGTCCAAAGCCGAGATCGGCCTAATATATAAACAATTAAACAAGAAGTCGCAAGAATTCAACGTATTGTTTACCAAAAAGTACCATACTGCAAAACCAATCCTATTATTCAACATCCCAGTGATTTCTCTCAGTGGTCTATTTCTCATTTTGTGTAATTATATTACATTTTCTATTCATTTTCCTACTAACCATATACCAATAATTTTACATGATTTTGTTTTGATTTTTTAAACTAAGGCTCATCCAAACAAGCAACGAAACGGAACTGGATGTTTGCATCGGTGACAACCATATTCCTATGTGCAGTTTAATATAAGAGTGTTTATTGTAGTACATATGATATCTTAATAATAAACCTCAAAATTTATTCAATTATATCACATATAAGTAATTATATGCCATTATATAATTGCACGGAAGGGAGAGTGCTTCCTTCAAACTGAAACTGGTTTGATTGACTGCCGGAATCTAGGAGCGAATATCTACTACCATTATCATTATTCTAAGGATTCCATTGTGATAGCGTAAATTCTACTCTAACAGTTTCATGGAGAAAGGCGTGCCCTTCTTAACAAACCATCCAGTGGGAAACTTAAAAAGTATTGCAAATTGTATTATGTGATTTGGCAGGAAATGTTTGCTGTCTCGTGAACTTCGCTTAAGTGTGCTTACGGATCCACACCTTCGTTTTTGGTCTTTCATACACCGTTATATATAGATCAATAATTCAAGATCTTGCTATAGGGTTGAGCCGCATAGGAGACATGTGCTTGAAGGAACGTGGCTTACTTACATACATTACATACAAATGGAATATTTCTTAAAAACTCAACTTAAAATATTCCCAGCACACGAACTTAAAACTGCATATTAAAAACCTTTTGAACGATGTTTATTCATACAAACATTTTTAAATTTTACTTTGATGAAAAATAAACGTCTACAAATTACATTGAAGTCGCTTGAGACTTTCAATCTCCAATTGCATAGATGCCCTATATGTACAAGAATTTGCTTAAGATTTTAGTTTCGAAAAATAAATCTTACAGGTTTGAAAAAAAATCACAAAATACTGAACTGCTATGGAAAGACCAATGTAAAAACATAAAAATGTATCATAACATGCCAAGTGACCAATAAGCAGTTCGTGCAAATGCAACATAAATGCCGCTTTTGGCCCAATATATGGCTGTTTTACTGCAATTCTATGATAATGCTTCATCAATGCTATTTTGCATTCGAAATGCTGATTACAGGCTAGGAAAAATCCATTAATTATGTCACGCAGTAGGGGGGGGGGCGTGACGATCCATACAAAATAAAATGAAGGTCCATACAAAAAACGTGACAAAAGGGGGGGGTTATAAAAAGTCACTTTTTGCACGACGTAATTAATGGACGTTCCCCTACAAGCATTTAAATAGCATTTGAATTCTCGAGTACTTTTTCAAAAGGACGCAAGTTACAAAATGTAAACAAACGCGTTGTTCATGGCATGTTATTAAAAAATCATGTATATAGTCCATATTTGTTGAACTTTCTGATGGATTGTTTCTGAAAGTTTTGACTAACTTTTTACAAAACGTTGTGAAATCACTTTTGCACATTTTGGGAATAATGTACATACGCCGTTTGTGTTGAAAAGTAACTTGCGAATCATTGTTATATCATTTGAATTGCTCTTAACGACGCGTTAGTAAAAGTCTTTATACCAGAAGGTTGAAAATTTAGATTTTGTTTAGTAAAAGTTGATTTTTTTAGCAGAGATAATTTTACACCGTTTTGTTGCAGAAAAAACTAATACGTCATTTTGATAATTTCGACGTATCTGTGTGAAATATGCCAACTTGACGTAACATTTCGACGAATCAACATAGTCATTCGCAGAATGACGTATCATTTTGACGCAAGTAACATGCCATCTATTATACTGAGTTATCAAAATGACGTATTATCTTTTTCTACTGCAGACCGTTGTAAGAAATATTTTTCTAAATAAAACTTGAATTTTCACTCCTAGTGCTATTTTTAAGCACAGGGATGTAATAATTTTACCAATGTGTCATTCAGTGGAATTTAATTGGGATAAACATGTCCGGTTTTCAAATAGGAATAAAAATAAACTCAAAAAAGTTCAATGCTGATTTTCTCATTTTCGTCCAAATGTTACTTACGTCCATTTGAAAAAGTACTCGAGAATTCTAGTTTTACAACAGATTGCATTCAAGATGCTGTTATAATGCTAATATAAAGCTTGTATTGTCTGAAATGTAGATTTAGGATTGATTTACTGCATATGCTAATGCTTATTGGTTACCTGGGATATGAAGTTGGTTAGTTACTTAGAAAGCAACTAGGATAAAACTGCTTGTAAATTGATTTGAATTGGAAATTAAAAAAATAATCAAAACCAAAATAATAGATTTAGACTCCGAAGGATAAATATGGCCCCACCCCCGCTACCCTACTGGTTGACAACCATGCGTAAAGGCATATTGGCGGTGGCTAGTTAAGGGTTTTACCGACGATAATTTTCGCAAAGGTTGCATTGCCTGGTGATAATGTGTCGCAGCGCGGGTGACAAGTTACAGTGAAAGGATACTCAATGTAGAATCATACCTTCATGCTATCCCGCCTCGATGAATTGTGATTCTCACCGCAAAAGTGTGCAAAGGTTTTTGGATTAACGCGTGTGATTCAGGTCACGAAGTAAGTGGATTACTGCGTTCGCTGTTTTTCCGGTAGCAGGTAATGTCGTTGCGGTGAATCTGAAAGGGCTGCACTTTGTCATGTTCGGTAAATGCATTTAATATGAAACTAGGCCGAAAAGATTCAAGAGCGGACTATGCTATGTTAGATTTCTAACCCGAATTTATTGCGCCCAACAAGAATTAATGTAGTTTACAAATCCGACCCCCATGGTCGCTGTAAGGATCAAAAATGTTTGTTCCAATACTAAATGGGCCACTCCTTAACTATTAAGTCAGAATAATGGTTCCACCCTTGGAAACTACTAAATCTCTTATACCGAAATCCAGCCCAAAATTGCATACAATACGAATTCATCCGAGTCTGATGATTTTTTAAAGTGAGATCGGATATAGTTAGATCCACAACGTGTACTTTACTTTTAGTTTTGAGTAATTGAGCAATAATAACTTTTTATTATTGCATGAATGTCATTAAAGTTGAAGTTCTTTTTTTTTTGATTCCTCGATTATCAAAATTTTTTGCTCTTGACTCGTTCATATCCCGTCGCTGTCACTTAAATAACTTTTGGTTATTTTCGTAACTTGTCCGGGGGTGAGATTCAAACTCGTGACTTTGTGAGAGGTATGGATGTTAACCACTACAACGGGGTCGCCCCCAGGTTAAAATTGACTGACAAATTATTTTTACTATGTGAGAAAATTGACATGCAACAGTTTACCAGACAGATATGAAATTACTTTCAACTACCATACGGAAGCAAACTACAGAATGCGTTAATGCGCATTAACGTCTCAACCTTGGATAAACTTTTCAAATACTCAACGATCCAAATCATATTGCTAAAACTTAATTTTCCGCTCAGTCGAAGAATCGATTCCGATCAGTAGAGAAACTCAAAATTCCGGAACTAACTTTAATACATTTCCGCCTACCGAGCTGCGAAGTTTTCAGCGTCAGCGTGAATTCCTCCCGAAAAATGCAGCCTGGGCCCCATGAGCAATGTGCAAATTGGAAATAAGGTATGGAAATTGGTTTCGATTATCATATATGTGCATATAGTGATGATCATCTCCTCTTGCCGCCTTTTTATGCATGCATCATACTTTCAAGCTGAAAAAAAAACAGCTGTGGGTTCCGAAACACGATTCCATTCATATTTAACGTGTTTTTCCTTATTGCTTTACTGGTTTTTGCTTCATACAGACACCGACTATTTTCAGGAAAACCCAATAGATAGAGGAACCGGCGCGACTCGAAACAGCGAGATACCACCAGCAACTGCCATAACAGGAAAAAGGTACCAAAACAACAACGTGCACGTCCTTCCTCATAGCGTCTTTGTATTCTTTTATCCAATTTGAATAAATTCGAATTTCCACGAAGTATGATATGCTTAAGGTAGTACACAACTTTTCTGCCACCACTAATGCTTCATAGGTCTCGGAATGACTGCTTCCGATGAAAGTTGCGAACTAGGGGAGATATCGCTTGAGTTTCGATGAGTTTCTACACACGGCAATTTGTGTAAGGAAATTTTACTTGCAGTTTCAGCTGCAGTTTTTACCATAGAGCCACCCCAAGTCTAACGGATATTATGCTAAAGAGAAGCATAACCAACTACATGTATCGCAATTGTATTTATTACCTCGAAAAGTACAAGAGTTTAGCTCAGATGACTTGCTCCACGAAGCGTTTTTTTTTCTTGGGAAAGCAAACAAGATGCATATTCAGTAAATATTCAAATGAACTTTTATAGTAGTTGTTAAAAGGCCTTATTTTCAAAGTCTCATTTCAACAAACGGCCATCACTTTAATGCATGTACAAATTGCAGGCTTACTAACGCATTACAGCAAGCTTTTTGCTCGCTCTGGAGTTGATTTTCTTAGCGTGGTTTCAAAAGCCAGGTTTCGTGTTCACGGGATTAATTCAAAAAGAGTAAACATTAATAAGTAGACCACAGATGGCGTGATAGCGAAAGAGAAAGAGAAAGAGAAAGAGAAAGAGAGAAAGAAAGAAAGAAAGAAAGAAAGAAAGAGAGAGAGAGAGAGAGAGAGAGAGAGAATTTGATTTCAATCAAGCCAAATTTCCTGATGCACTAGCAACCTTCCTGTTCTAATCCTCGTCTTCACTTGCTTTAACGCTAAACACTCTGTTGTGATGTGATGTTCATGCTCATGCCAAGGGTACCAGATTTGCTGCTCTGTGGGATTCACTTGTGTGCCTACCCACTGAAAACACTCTGCTAGGTTCCCTTTCACCTCAATTCCCGTCCGGCACCACCTTACGGGTATAACTTCAAAGATGACCACTTCATGCTAAGCCCTTTGACTTCTGTTAGTAGCTAGTTACTTTCTCTCTAATCGCCCTCTAGATGCTTGGCTTGAAGTCAGTAAACTTACAACTATAGCATGCATCGTGCCATCTTGTCAAGCCCATTAGCTTCAGTTAGTTGTCTCAGTACTTGTTCGTTCAACTGTCGTCAATCAGCAACCCAACAGGATGCAAGTAGACTCCCAACTTTTTCGCGCTTTACTCATGGATCAGCCAACTCCGACGTAGAAACTTCTCCTGAAAACGACCGTGAGCCATTAGCTCCCACACATTGACGCAATCGACTCTAGAAATCCCCTACGGTGGATCTACCCTACACCGACAAACAATTCCCCAGCAGTGGACTCTCCTCTCCTGAGACCGAACCACGGAGAACCATTTAGCAATCGACTCGACCCCCACGAAAGATCTACCTTACACCGACGGAGTGTTCCCCGACGTCTGAACATCCCCTGAGATCGAAAACCCTCTGCGCTCAACCACACATTTCTAGGGACTGCCGCCATTTTCGTCACGACACATTCTATAGACGACGTTAGCTGGGCTGGTATCTGCCCTACTGATGGCAAGCATCTCGCTTCGTAATGAGCCGAATCGTGGGCAGTTAAAGACCACGTGGTCCGGTGTTTCTAGGGCGTCTGCGTACTCCGAACAGAAGGGAGACGCAGCGTGTCCAAATCGGTGCAAGTATTGCCAGAAGCTTCCACGACCAGACAGAAAGTGCATTAGGTGAATGTTTACCTCTCCGTGCTTTCTATTTATCCAGATCGACAGATCCAGTACGTCCATCGATCGTTCTCGTCCACGTCCCGTTCTCGCCCCCCTCAGGCATAATCTACGTGGCTGTCGTGTGTATGTGTATGTCGGGGAGGGGGGGGGGGGGTTTGTGTATACAATCTAACACCCATTGGCTGGCAATGGTATTGGCAATGGCAATGGAAGAAATCTGTTTGCAACAATCCTTTAAGTGATTAAGGAGTGTATCGAAAATAAGCTATCCACAAACTTTCTTTCAAATTATGTTGAAAACCGATATTTTATTCATACAAAAAATTGATCCTTTATTGTACGAGGTTAAACTTGAACATAATGAAGACCGGATGAAATTTAAGTTATTCCTTCACGAATTTTCGAACTTTGGATCGAATGCACTTCATCAAGTTCCGGACAAGTGTTGTATCGCATTTTTTGGACGTTTGTGCCCAAATTTTGTTGAACTCCTGCATGTTTCCAGCTGCCTTACCAGTCTTCTTGAAGACCCTCTTCACGATTGCCCAGTAACGTTCGATGGGTCGAAGCTGAGGGCAATTTGGTGGATTGATATTTTTCTCAACGAAATCTATACCCTTTTCCGCAAGCCAATTGAGAGTGGTTTTGGCATAGTGAACCGACGCTAAATCCGGCCAAAATAGTAGAGGTGTACTATGCTTCTTATATAAAGGCAACAATCTTTTCTGGAGACACTCAGATCGATAGATTTCCGCATTTATAGTTCCGGTAGTGTAAAAAATGGTTGACTTCAAACCACAGGAACATAAAGGGCGATACAGTCAAAATTTGGTCAATATCAACTTGACGTATTTCTTTCAATTTTGCATTTAAAAAACCTGAACACCCCTCATTTTGAAGGTGTGTGTGTGTGTGTGTAGAATGTTGCTCCTATTTTGATTTTGGAATTCACTCTTCAGTTGTCAAAATGCCGTCCAAGCAAGAAGAGCAGCGTATCAAAATTTTGCTCGCGCATCGCGAAAATCCGAGCTACTCGCACGCAAAGTTGGCAAAATCGCTAAAAGTTGCCAAATCAACCGTTACAAATGTAATTAAAGTGTTTGGGGAACGTTTGTCGACAGCCAGGAAGTCTGGATCGGGGGAAATCGAAAACCGGAAGCCGCTGAGACGACAAAGAGAGTTGCCGGTAGTTTCAAGCGAAACCCTAACCTATCTCTCCGAGATGCCGCAAATAAGCTGGTATCGTCTACAACCGTGCATCAGTCAAAAACGAGCCGACTATCGACTTACAAGAAGGTAGTGACTCCAAATCGCGATGATAAACAAAATACGACGGCCAAAGCGCGATCCCGGAGGCTGTACACGACGATGCTGACGAAGTTTGACTGCGTGGTAATGGACGACGAAACCTACGTCAAAGCCGACTACAAGCAGCTTCCGGGACAGGAGTTTTATACGGCAAAAGGAAGGGGAAAGGTAGCAGATATTTTCAAGCACACGAAACTGTCAAAGTTCGCAAAGAAATATCTGGTTTGGCAAGCCATCTGTACCTGTGGCTTGAATAGCAGCATTTTCATAGCTTCCGGGACTGTCAACCAAGAAATTTACGTGAAAGAGTGTTTGAATAAACGTCTGCTGCCTTTCCTGAAGAAACACGGTTGTTCCGTACTGTTTTGGCCGGATTTGGCATCTTGCCATTACGGTAAAAAGGCCATGGAGTGGTACGCCGTCAACAACGTGCAGGTGGTTCCCAAGGACAAGAACCCTCCCAACACGCCAGAGCTCCGCCCAATTGAGAAATACTGGGCTATTGTCAAGCGGAACCTAAAGAAGACCAAAAAAAACTGCTAAGGACGAGCAGCAGTTCAAGGCAAACTGGCTTTCTGCGGCGAAGAAGGTGGACAAGGTGGCTGTACAAAATCTGATGGCAGGGGTCAAGCGTAAGGCCCGGCAATTCGGATTTGGAAAAGTAGAAGCCTAACTGAATATTTTTCCTGAATTTTATACTAATTGAACTTGAAAAAGAAATTTAATTTGATTTTTTAAATAAACGATTTCACCGATTTACACGCGTTTTCCCTTGACCAAATTTTGACCGTATCACCCTTTATTGCTTGCCATACCAGTACCTTTCAACCGAATTTCTCCACTTGAATCGACCTGTCCGCATCGCTCACATCCTCCCCAACGACGGCAGTAAAATATTGTGGACCTGGAAGGGTTTTTGAGTCCGGACGCTGCAAAAGACGCGAATACAATTTCCGGGCCCTTGTTGCTGCTCGCTTCTTCTGTTCTGCACTTTGTTTCGAGATTTTCTGCTTCTTGTAGGTCTTCAGGTGGTTTCGCCTCTTGATACGCTGGATCATTCCGACACTCGTTCCTGCTTTTTTGGTCAAATCACGTATTGACATTGATTTGTTCTTCATGATTAGAGATACCACTTTCTGCTCCAGTTTCGGGTTGGAAGAACCGGGTTTTCTGCCTCTTCCTGGTAGCTCATCCAAAGAATAGTGCTCCCCAAACTTATTAATGGTGCATTAACAAAAAACTACAAGCATTTGTTTCTATTCTTAAGGGTGTTCCGATCAAATTTTGGTCAAACAGTAATGTGTGTAAGTCGATCATAGTTTTTATGAATAAGTCAAATTCTTTTTTTTTTCAAGTTCAGTTAGTACAGAATACAGGAGAAATATTCTGCTAAGCTTTCATTTAACCGAACATGAATTGACGGGTCTTTCGTTTAACACCTGCCACAAAATTTTGTACAGTCTTCTTGTCCACTATATTCGCCGTAGAACGCCAGTTTGCCTTGAACGGTTTCTCGCTCACCACAGCTTTTGGAGTCTTTTTAAGGTTCCGGTTGACGATGGCCCAATATTGTTCGATTGGGCGAAGCTCTGGCCGTGTTGGGAGAGTTTTTGTCCTTGGGCACCACTTGAACGTTGTTAGCAGCATACCACTCCATGGCATTTTTTCCGTAATGGCAAATCCGGCCAAAATGTAACGGAACAATTGTATCGTTTCAGGAAAGGCAGTAAACGTTTTTGTAGGCACTCGCTCAGATAAATTTCCTGGTTGACGGTCCCGGTCGCAATGTAAACGTTGCTCTTCAAGCCACAGGTACAGACGGCCTGCCACACCAGATATTTCTTCGCGAACTTTGACAGTTTAATGTGTTTGAAAATATCTGCCACCTTGCCCCTTTCGGTTGCCGTATACAATTCCTGTCCAGGAAGCTGTTTAAAGTTTGCCTTGACGTAAGTTTCACCGCAATCAAAATTTGTCAACATCGTCGTGTACAACTTTCGCGATCGTGCTTTGGCCGACGTATTTTGTTTATCGTCGCGATTTGGAGTCACCACTTTCTTGTAAGTCGACAGTCCAGCTCGTATTTTAGCTCTATCCACGGTTGAAGGCTTCTTTGCGACATCTCGGACGGAGAGGTTGGGGTTCCGGTTTTGTTGCCGCTGTGGCCTCCGGCTTTCGATTTCCCCCCGATCCAGCTTTCCTAGTTGAGTAACTGTTGATTTGGCCACATTCAACAGTTTCTCCAACTTGGCGTGAGAGTAGTTTGGATTTTGCATGCAGGCGTGAGAGTAGTGCAAAATTTTGATGCGTTGCTTCTCTTACTTCGACGACATTTTGATAACTGAAGTGCTAATCTCAAAATCAAAATAGAGGCATGATGTTACACGCACACATCTTCAAAATGAGGGGTGTGCAATTTTTTTTAATGCACGATAAAAGGAAATGCGTCAAGTGTAAGTTGAAATTGTTTTGATCAATACACCCTTTACATGGTACATAGGCCGAATGAAGAAGCTAGGTAATTCGACATCGCGTTACCGTACTCACTCAAAAATTATTCACGGGCTCGGTTAAACATTTAGTTTAATTCACTCAGCGTTTTCATATTTAACTTGTAACTCGGCAAAAAATCGAACAATGCCGAGTCTCAGCATCACTTGAAACTGACAAATCGGTTAACTTCATTATTAAACCGATTCTCGTCAACACTAGGACCAGAAGACATACGTTAACCAAATTTCAACCGACCTCAGCTGCCTGTTATGCCGAAATATCGGTTTAGCAGTGTTGTAAGCCGAGGTTCGCCATATTGTTTTCATTCGCAAGTACAGTCAGTCGTATGTTGTTTGTGGAGCTGTAAAAAAACATACATTTATTGGCACTAAATCAACTGCATTGATAATCCTCGTCAACAATTCTACGTAGATTCACCCTAGATTCACAAACAAACACCATCTTGCAGGGTGTTGCCTACGGGCATCAATACACAGTATTTCGATGACAATTTAACCGAGCTCTCGATTCACCTCTGTTTGTTTCGAATTTCAACCGATATATCAGTTTGCTCATGCCGATATTCCAAGCTAACTATATGAGTTTACAGTTTGACCCAAACCGAGGTTATCGGTTAACATAAAAAGCCGGGATCGAAGCCGAGAGGTCAGCTGTGCAGATCTCGGTTTCAGAAAGCTGAAACTCGGCATACAATTCGAAGTGTGTATGCGAATCAATTCAATTTTTTAGAGTAAGTTACAAAATGGGTTTTAATAACATATAGTTTCTTAAAAACTAAATTGAAACAGAATTGTATTTTAAGGTTAAGTTTAGGCTATCTAGTTCGTAACTACTGCAAGTTTCACATATTCAAAAGAAATTTACTTGAAACAAACAAGCTCCATCTTACTTGCGATCATATTCGAATGTCTATGCATGAGTTGAATATAAATATTTGGCAACATTGGCGCAATTCATAGTACCCCTTGCATACATAAAATCAGCTCGATCGATGCAACAGTACTTGTTTCCCTGTGCCTGTTAAGAAAACCAAATATATGATTCACGCGTATTACAAGAGCTGTTTAGAAGTACCTCACAAGTGGTCTTTAGAAGTACCTAACACCAAACAGTGCCCAATTCCCAGCTCACAATTTAAGATACACTCAAGTCTTTTTTTACACGGGGGATACGTACCGTGTAAAAAAAAAACGTGTAAATAAAAACCGCGTTATTTCAAAAATCGTCGTAAAAAAAACCGCGTTATTTCAAAAATCGTCGTAAAAAGAGACCGCGCTATTTCAAAAATCGTCGCGAAAAATAAACCAAGTTTTCAAAAATCGTCGTAAAATAACAGTTTTATTTGAAAAATCATCGTAAAAACCGTCTCATATCGAAAAACACTAACACTAATAACTGTGAAAGAGCATTTGCATAGTTTCAACGCATATTGCATTGTTAGAAGACAAAATTCATGGTTATCATTAATTTATAGCTAAGACAGGATGAAAATTATCCGTTTTTATCAGCATTTATGTATTTACTGTCAACTTTCCATACCTCGATATAGAAGGGACCATCGAGGTAGGGAGAGATCGACATTCAGAACAGAAATTGACTAGCCTGCTAGAACGATCCTAGAAGCATTTCGCGTTGCAACAGTTTTTGTTTGTGTATCCCGTATCCAGAGCAAATCTCGATCGCTTTGCTCCAAACACAGGTGAACTTGAATTTTCGCAGTTTTTTCATCGACATATGGAAGGTAATTTGCTTGCTAATATTTTCAAGGGACTATAGAAATAGGGAATCATCAAGATAGAGAGAATATCGAGATAAAGAGACTCTCATACATACCAGAGACTATGTTATTAAGAGACGCGTGGAGAGAATAAAAGTTAATTTGGTTACACGGCCAACTGAGATATTTTGTCTGTATGTTTTGGCAACCCCAAATTTTGTGTTTACTTTGGAGTGACTTTCACAAGTAGCGTGAATTTCGTCTGCAGCAGTGTTATGATAAACGATTACATTATTGTCAATAACAGTCGTGTGCATTTAATTTCAGAACTTTTTTCTATGTGACTAATTTTCCTTTTCACACACACCTAGAAATAATTGGCTACTTCAAACAGGTTGCACACTTTCTATGTACATATACAGTGACGGACTATACAATAAGACCAAAGCCTGATTTTCATACAAAATGGTCATGTTAGGGGGCTTGCCTTTCATTATCTCTAAAACCAATTGAGCTGAAATTTCGGCTGTGGTCCTGAAGTAGCCTAAATTTTCATCTGCATTAAATCCATCATTTTTCATTCACCACTTTAAAAGTTACAGACACCGCATATGACAAAACAATATGACCACTTTTGATTTCCTTAAAGGATGCTCGAATCTGAGGATCTGAATTTTGATTATTGATGCATGGGTGATTTAAATATCAGTATACTAACTATAGATTGTAATTCACACTCATCAACTATGGATAAACTATGGATATCAAAAGGAGGTCTTATTGTTTTGTCGTAGTTTCTGAAGTGGTGAGTGAAAAATTATGAATTTATTTAAGTTGAAAATGCAGGTTATTTCTAGGCTATTGCCAAAATTTCAATTATTTCACGAGAAAGTGAAAGACAAGCCTCCAAACATGACCATTTTGTATGAAAACCGGATGTCACCATCTTGGTTTCCAAAATGACGTCGGACATCGATTTCCAGCCTGTAAACGTTGTCCCCGTTCGAAAAATACCCATATTGTAGAATATTCGGCGCCTTTTCACAAACCGGAAGTCGCTATCTTGCTTTTCACAATGGTGTCGGACGTGGCATAATATGTGAACAGTCCCTCCACAGCACACCATTGAAGGCGTAGGTTAACTGAACTCCGAAGAAACTAATCTTCTTCATGACACACCAAGTATCTAATAATGTTTTTCGCGTTTTTTAACTTTTTCATTGTATGTACATCCTTAGAAAACACTTAGGCTTTTTTGGGTCTTCAACCGCGTTATTCCAAAAATCGTCGTAAAATAAAACCGCGTTGTTTCGAAAATCGTCGTAAAAAAAAACCGCGTTATTTCAAAAATCGTCGTAAAAATAACCGTGTAAAAAAAAACCGTGTAAAAAAAAACCGCGTAAAAAAAGACTTGAGTGTACTTAAAACGGTAATTTGTGATCACGATCGCTCAATAATCCAATATGTCCAAGAAATCAGGCGAAGATGGGACTTATTTTCCTTAACGAAAAATTCCTAGACCAGACCGGGATCCAACCCAGCATGGTGTTGCTTTGTAGTCGCGCCTTTACCGACTGTACTAAAGAAGGACCCAACACAAGAAACCACGTGGTTACCGAATAATCACTAAGAACCCTAGAGGTAGAAGAAGGAATACGATTATTAAGAAAACCAGCCTCGTATATCAAAAATTATAGCGAGTAGCTCACTATAGTAGCAGGCTTTGACTTGGCAATAACTCGTGAACCGAATCTATATGAATCAAGGCATTCCATCTCTAGTAATCAAAACTGTAGCAAGTTCTCTTCTGCAAACAACTTGGGTGGTAGACCCATCTCGCTATCGACACATAATTGAAACGAAGCCATGATTTATCGTAAACGCAAATCCATTAATCTACCCGTTTTCGATAAAACGGCCGGCTGCTGCTCCTCTACTAATACTGTTACATGCTGGACCAATGTATTGCAGCCTCCCACCGCCGCAACCACTTCTGCTATATATGTGTGCTCCATTTTTGGTGCTAAATTTTGGGTTTTGTGGTGAAACGTGGCGGATCCTGCGGTATGGCTTCAGCTTATAGTCGGTTCGGAAATGTGACTCCAATATTATTCGTTTCTCGCTTTGGACAAGGAGTTCAAGGGTGGGTGATGTAGGAGGGATGTAGAGAACATAACTTCATACCTACATCCGGTGACGACGGGATGGCAGTCAGTAAGTATCGCATGTTGTACACTGTAGAGAAGAGCAACAAATGCAAATCAGCGTGATACATTTCGAGCAAGAAAATGCGAAAACTTTTGTCAACTTTAATTAATTTTCTCTTTTATGTGTGGTAATTGAATTTGGGAGTTCAAATTCGATAGAGCGTACAGGGCCTTTAATGGTAACGTAAAATTTGGTCGATTTGACTAAAAAGTAAAAAATGAAGAATTATCAAAAGATCCAATCCCTTATTTTACATTCTTCGTGGTTGACATAAATGTTGATCGTTTTTCCCCATACGTAGACAGTTTGATAGTTTACCACTTTAGTCCACAATTTGATGGTTTTCCTTTTGTGTGATATCAGCTAAAGATGAGTATGGTGAACGAAATTGTATACTAGAAGCTCTTCCACGGTTAATAATGCCATAGCTTTCCAAGCCAACATCATGATGGATAAATTTGTAAATTGTGGAGGAAGCAGAATGATGAGCATCATGCTCAAGAAAGTGGAAAAAAAAAATCGAATCCCAAAGGTTCCCTCGACCGAACCGGGAATGGAACACTTCGCCTCCGGCGTGGCAAACGGTGTTCTTACCGTCTGAGCTAACTGATCCCTTTGAGCAGAGTTCTTTTTTTGTTATTATTATTATTGGTCTTCCATATTCATAAAGTGTACCTGGGGCTACCACCCATCAATTTGATTAATTATGACATGGAAAGAACAATTTTTTGACTTCTCTTTGATCGGAAATCAGCGAACAATATGATTTCCGGCTAACCGATTCATATTTACTCAATGAACCGACATCTGCAGGCTGAAAATATTCTGATTTCATGGATCAAAAAATTATCTTCTCAGTTTGGTTACCCCCGCAGGCCAAGGGTGCACGAAAAATCCGAAGAGGTACAAACAGGATCACTTCGTTATTTAATAAATGTTGTAAATATTGCGAATAAAGAACAAAAAGTAAGAGTTGAGGGCTTTAACGCCATCAGCACAAATAAATTCATCATCATTTATTTTTGCATTCGTCAAACGAAGAGAAATGCCGCAGTGATGCATCGTGCGCAGTTTGGGTGGAATTTTCTTCACTTGGTTGTTTCATCCCGGTATATCGGTATGGGAAGAGAAACCCCTCACAGCCACGTCCTTTTATTTTTATTTCCATTTTGACAAATGTGTAATTTTCATTTATTTTCCTCGATTTTCCACATGGTGTGTGCCGATATTACATCAAATTATAAATATGTTCATGGCACGCGAGCTGTGCAAAAACTGTTGTTTGGTGAGAACCAGTCACAGCTGTATACAATTAATTTAAATTTACCTGTTAATGACATTTATTAAAATTTCGGTAATAAGTGACTTTTTTTTTTACTTTTGGGATATTTAAGCAAACTAATTGACTCATTAACCTATATGCCAAATTATTTTTGATAACAATCATAGATAGCGAAAAGGCGCTAATGTGAGGGTGAAGTATGTATTCGAAAGCAATGCAAGGTGTATACAATCAGCAGAGTTTTGAAGCTTCCATTATCTGGTTATTAGATATCCTGAATAAGGAATCAATCAGATTATCGAAGTTAAAATATTGTGTAGTAAACTCTAACTGAGTAGTCATTTATTTCATTTCAATTACACTGGTAGACAGAAATTTTTAGACCCACAGCTCCATGCCAGTTTTCGTTAGCCTGGGTCGCAAAATCACTGAAAATCATGAATTTTGACTTCATGCGATTTGCGCTGAACCACTCAAATAACTGTCTCAGCTTAAATGTATATGCTCCAAAAGCATTTGTTTAAAATTTCTCAGACTTAAAAAAATAGCTTTGCAGAAGAAAGTGTGTCAATTCGACTTCACCAGAAAAGATTATGACCGTTGAAAGGCAGCAAAAAAACCAGCAAAGTACAGTACCCCCCGACATGCGCGGATTCCCTTGATGGTGTTCTTAAATGATATATGTGCATTGACTTTTGTTGTTTCATCAGAAAATATCTCGTGATCCTTCGTACATAGGAGGCTATTTCCTTCAGCAAAGTTGTTCATTAGATCCAAGGCCTTCAGGGGCCTAAACTTAAAAGTTCATAATTATCTCACTACGCGGCGCTACTGTGCGTGTAAAATTACAGAATAGCTCGAATCTAATCATCCTTGACATATAGCAAGTTGAGGCCTTCGACTAAGGTGTTTGAGTGGCTAAGGCCTACGGGATAGTGTGAACTTTAGTTCAGAATTTGTTCACTACGTGGTGCTACAGTGCATGTGAACTTTTTGTACTACCTGTATCCTGAGAGATAGATTATTTACGAATTAACAGTCTTCGGGAAAAATATTCGAGAAATCATGACGTTCCAGGCGGTCGACTTAAAAGTTCATAATTATCTCACTACGCTGCGCTGCCGTCTTGGGCAAATATGCTCGAGTGGTCAAGGCCTTTCGAATGGTGTAAAAATAGTTCAGAACTCGTTCGCTACGTCAAATCGTAAGTATTTTCCTTTGATTAATTTAATTTGTTAATTAAACATACAAACAATCGTCATCATTATTTGAAAATTCAAAAGCAGTTTTTTAGTTCAAAATCATTAACATAAAATTCGGCGCATATATGCAAACTGTAGCATATTGACAGAAAAAAAGTATAAATGGAAGTTTGCAGGCAGCGTTCTCGGCATACACATGGTAGACTTTTGATTTGTCTTCCCTACAAATTTCTAGTTATTAAAATGAGTTCACTATTTGCCGGATAGTGGAATAAATGTACAGTGAACACTTTTTTGTTAATAGTAGTTTCAATTGTAACAGCAAAATCTTTGAAATTTTTGAAAATTTATGACGAAGTATTAACACAAAAATCCCCAACTTCTTATAAGAAAAAAAAAAAGAAATCAAGTTGAGAATATTGAATAAATACTATCTGTTCTAGTTTCAGGTTAGTTTCATGGAGGCTGCAGTCACCAAAAATTTGGTCGAAATCACACAATCCCGAGGCTGATTTTTTCTTTTGTGCAGTGCAAGTAGGCCACGGTAAAGCGATAACAGAATGCCCAGACTTGCTTTCACCAACAGCACCAAAACATCGTGAAGCTGGCGCAGATGAGCGCATCCGAATGCTTCCGGACGAAATTCCGAGAAGTTCCACATTACAAACTAAAAGTGTGCCAAGTGTTACTGTTTCGGGTTACCGTACCGAGGGATTAAGGTATCCACATTATCCAAATCAAAAGGAAATTGACGATCTCTTCCGGGACTCAAGCTTATCGAAAGCTAATTCCGAGCATCTAATTTCACGTCTCAAAGAATGGGAGCTCCTCGATGGTGACGTTAAAACCACTACAGGATGGACTTTGCATTTGTCATGATGCCGGTGGCTTGTTTGACGAAATGGGTCTTGGGACAGGGAAATGGGAACCAAAAGAGTGGCGGCTATACATCGGCAGCTCGTCAAAAAGTGTAAAAGCTGTTCTGCTGCGAAATGGAAATGAGCATCCTTCTAATGCAGGAGAATATTTCACATTCCCAAAGGAAAATTATGACAGTACGAGACTGTTACTGGATTCCTTGTGTTACTCAAACTATTGTTGGGAAGTGAATGAGGATTTTACAATGATCGGTTTTCTCATCGGTCTTCAATGTAGGAAATGTTATTTTTTCATGTTTTTCATATTAGGGTGAGCAAGATTTGGCCAGCGACAGTATTTTGTCGAATCTATGAAGAGCAAATAAGTGCTACAGTGATACATACACAAATGTTAACATCAATCTGGTTTAAATGTTTGATTTATTCCTCGTACATTAATATCAAATTACATCCAAAACTGAAGTTCTCTGCAGAACATCCCTGAAGTGCTCTGCAGAACTTCCATGAAGTTCTCTACTGAACATCCCTAAAGTTCTCTGCAGAACTTCATGGAAGTTCTCTGAAGGGCTTACCCGATGTTTTGTGAAAAACTTCTCGGAAGGACTAACCCGAAGTTATCAGAAGAACGTACCAAAAATACTCATATTGCGATAATCAACCTCTTATGTGCACTAGCAATAAACATTCATTACATACATTTAACTACCCGCATAACAAAAAACAATTTGCTTTATAGTCAAAACTATACTTCGAATGTAAGATATATTTTCACATTGTATGTTATTGTTATCGTATAGTTTAATTTCATTTTCACCATACAACCTCTACATTAACACATATTGTTAATGTTTGCCAAAGGTTTTTTATTGTCTGCACTCGGTTTGGATTATATACCAACTTTTTGGCATAAAATACAGCAAAAAAATTGTTCGTGAAAATTGCCATTTTTTTATGGTAACCTAACTTAATCGCCTATTCAGCATATTATTATTTGGCCTTTTACCATCTGACATATTGTTAAAACTATATAAGAGATTGTTAGTATATAGTTGTCAACTATAAGGGTAAATGTCGTAACAATAACGGAAATGGTCGTCAACAATAAGGGAAATAGTTCAGGAATGGTTTGTGATTATGCGGGTAGTTATGTTTTTTGTTATTGCAAGAGGCACGTAATCAATTATAATGTTTGAAACGACACATGCAGCATCAATCGTAGTAACCCATGAGTCAGCAGACAACATTTGACAGCTGTATCAGTCGAAGTCTAACCGTGATGGCAAAAACAGTGAGACAACTCCGTTCAGAAGTGTGCGCGTTCAAAGAACGGCACCCCGCTGTGTCGAA
Organism: Aedes japonicus; assembly: GCA_034211315.2. Taxonomy (NCBI): domain Eukaryota; kingdom Metazoa; phylum Arthropoda; class Insecta; order Diptera; family Culicidae; genus Aedes; species Aedes japonicus. The sequence continues at coordinate 8,652 of JASCZW010004539.1, read as the reverse complement.
AACGGACATCGTGCGGCACTTTGTGGACGCCGGATACGCCCGTTCCGGCATCTACATCAGTTTAGCATTATTTGACAACAATCAGAGCATCGAAAGAAAACCCGGTTCCGGGCGGCCGACGACTCTGAGCGGTCAACTCGATTTTCCCGGCGAATCGCGACGTGGCAGTGTAGATGGACGACGAGACCTATCTCACCCTGGATGGCAACGACTGGCAGGGTACTTCGTATTTTACTTCCCCCACGAAGGAAGTGAGCTCCGAGGTGAAGTTCATTTCACACACCAAGTTCCCCAAGAAAGTGCTGCTGTGGCTGACAATCAGCGAGAAGGCGATGTCAAAGCCGCTCTTCTTTCGCTCCGAACTGGCCGTGAACGGGAAGATTTATATTACAAAATGCCTGTCGGCGTCGTTCATCAAAAAATTCCATAAGAGCAAAGATGCGCTGTTCTGGCTGGATCTGGCGTCGGCTAACTACTCGAAGCGTTCGTTGGAAGAGATAGAGCGGCTGAATATCGATGTGGTACCCAACCCAGACAACCACAACAACAGTGTTCAAATAGTATCGTATATTCCTATTTTGCTAGTCAAAATCGCAATTAATTGTGGCCTTTATAGTATAATGTTTAAGTTACATCGTAAAGAGTGCAAATTTTCGACTTCTATACGATGTGTCATATATTCATCGTACTGCGTCACAAACTAAATCGGATATACATCGCTAACCTTTTTAAATCGAATTTGTTATACAATCGCATACGAAATCAAATCAACTCGTTTAAGAAAACAATGGAATTTGCACGTATATGACCTCCACTTTTGCACGTATAAGCTATATTTTTTGTATTCTATACGATTTGTTTACTTACATATATGTTTGTATATCATAAAAACAACTTTCAATATACGTGCATTTTGGTTGTCTGGGAAGTCGGCGAACGCGCCCAACGTCCCCTAGCTGTGTCTCATCGAGAATTTGTGGACCAACTTAAAGCGTAAGATCTTCTCCAAAATTTTTGTCGCGAAAACTGAGGAGGAATTGATAAATAAAACGAAAAAAGAACTCAAAAACATGCCTACACGCATGTTTTCGTCCACCATGGTGAATGTTCCGGTTAACTGCCGGAAGGCCAATCGTATGGCCGTAGATTTATTTTTAAAATGAGCGCAGATAATTATCATCTGTCTTAGCTTTTTTTGTCACCATCCGAAAAAAAATCCATTTTTTTCAATGCAAACGTTAGGCAAGTAAATAATTTAATTTAAAAAATGGAGCTCATGTCTGCAGCTGCCATCAAGACATCGGTTCCTGCATCCCATTTCAGGAGCTAGGTGCAGATGGTTGACCAATAGCTTGCTGGGTAGGAATAAGTAGCACGGAAATAAGAGGATAGTATAACTGGGACACGATGGCATGAATTTTACTGGAATAGGGGGTGTGATGACGTAACATTCAATAGTCAGACAAACAAAGGAATTCGTAGATCGCTTGCAGGTAGGGAAGATCACGCATTCCCAAAACACCACTTACCTTGTGGAAGGGATCTTGCTTATTAAATAATATTTAATTATGTCGATGTGCTATCGAAAACTGGTATTGGGAAAGGATAAGTTGAGAAGTTTATTCATATACACAAGAAGCAAACATTTTCGTATGCTATTAAACTAAATAGCATAAGGACAATGAAAATAAAAAGTTTGGTTATTTTACAGTAGTTCCCAATATGAAACTATAAATATCCAGCACAGTTGGATTTGAATTTGCATTCAAATTTTAGGAGAAGCGTCAGGAACTGATTTGAAATAGATTATATGGGGTGCAGCTGAATCGATACAACCCTATTTGATGTGCTTAGATATACATTCAAGAGGAGATCTAAGCAATCGAAATTATGCTTGTCACGAATAAATAACACTTGCAGCTCAAGGTCGCTGAATCGTTTGTTCATATCAATTAAGTTCGGGGCTCCAGCTCCAGATTACTAGGATCATGGAAAGTTTCCGGGAGAAATTGTTTTAGGGAGTTCGAGGGTCAGTCAAAAAACGTAATTATGCTTCTTCCCGCGATGTTGCTTCACGTTGCTCAAACACGGTACTACAGCTAGCATGTGTTTTGGAACAACAGTGCATGTTCGATCACCAGCTTAAAAAGTATTTCGAGGTTCCTAAACTCCTAGGATGCGAGAGCGTTAGTTGCAACTAGGATAATGTCTTCCAACTTGCTACGTCAGGCAAGTATGTCTACAATCGAAGTCTGTTCATCAAAACACCCCATAGTTCTCAATTGAGTGTTTTTGAACCATTTCGAAGCATCCATTCGTATAAAGAGCGTTTGCGCGCAATGTAGAGAATGACGATGATCTAATAAGCAATGAATTATAATATTCATGTCTCTCGACTTCTATTTCCACTCCAAATGCTCGCACCTTTCTCTTGACTTCATCCAGTAAATTTTGTACAACAGCTTTTCCCATCTGTTTTGGCAATTTCATGCAGACTTTCTTCAATTCTAGCTAATTTTTATTTAGTTTGAGGTTCTTATAAAATGCCTTCTTCATCAAAGACCAACATTTTTCCATCGGACGAAATTCCGGTGCATTCGTAGGATTCACGACTTTTGCACACAAAAACACATTATTGGTCTCGTTCTACCCCAACGCGTTGATAACATAGTGGCATGAGACAACATCAGCCCAAAATAGAGCATTAGAGTTTACCCCTTTGAAGGTACTTCTGCTTATATATTTTCCTATTTATAGCTCCAGAAGTAATGAAAGGTGCGCTTAATTCGTCATAACCGCAAATCACCTCTCAAATTAGAAATTTCTTGGGAAATTTTAACAATTGGAACGTCAAGCCTGGATTTGGCAACGAAATTTTCCTGTCCAGATTTTACTAGTTTTGTTCAAATTTTAGGAATGTTTACTCATACGGTTAAAAAATACAGACAAATTTGTGTGTACCATTTTGCGTGAATGTATGATGTATGATATGTACTACCACCCATTGTAGCACGGAAACTAAGTCCGACAGCAGTGAGCTCTCCTCGCTGTTAGACTTGATCAAGCTTTAATAACCACTGATTATCCTAATCATGCCATTGTATGAAGGGCCAAAAAGGGGTTGGGTGGATCGCTAGGCAACTTCACTTATACGTATCCACAGGGATATAAAGAATCTCCTTCCAACAAGAAGATTGAACAATTGGTCAAAAGAGCAAGCTATCTAACATGAGGATGCCCCAATGGGCGGGAAGAAGAGCCTGCCCTCTATTCACAAACTGTTAGCAATGGAGAGTTGGCATTCCCACTCTCCCCATCCAGAGTGCTTCAATCGGGTGCCCTGATGGTTCCTCCCATTCCCATGAAATATTTATATAAATAGTGTATATATTTATGTAAATGAAAAATACTGCAATCACTCAGTATCTATTATTTATGATCTCCCTTCGGTGGATCCTGAAATGTAAGAAATGTTGTAAAGTGTTAAAGTGTTGAGTTCTGTGGGTCCACGATTTTAAACCAGCAATACGCTTTTATTATTATTACAGCTCAGATTTGGAAAAAGGTCCATTTGCAAACTGGAATTGAAATATACATTAGGTAATAAGTGCAAAAGCCTACCATAGATTCCTTTGCAGCTTCTTTTATTCAAGGCCTGAGATACTTCTAAATCATAATGATAATTGGACATATAAGACATAATAATTAGGTGAAATTTAAAAATAAAATAAAAAATAAGTTAAAATATAATTCCCGAAAACACCAGTAATGATAAAAATGATAATGATGATGATAAAGAAGATTGATTATCGTTATGAATAAACAATGTCCTATATGATAATATATATAGTCAAGGGATATTATAATATGAACTGAAAATTACATCTGTGCTGACTGCTGTTGTTGTTGTTGCAATTGTAGACAAACTTCCGCATCCATTATGAACCAGAAAATTTAGACAATGTATGACATGAGAAAAAATAAATGAATTTTAAATTTTAAATTATTTTATAATACCTGATGACCTGGTAGACCTGAAAGATATGATAATGGAAAATTATGATATGATTTACCGGTCGCACCCTCACTTCCGCTATTTTCAGATTGACAACATTGCCGAGGCTACGCCAACCAGCGTCTTCATGTTTCAGCTGGCAGTCTTTTGTGATCATATGACTCGTGGAGGCGTGAGGTAGGAACTTGTGAGGACCGGAGGTCGGTTGCACCCTCCTTAGAAGTTGTCAACTCACCATTTGAAGCCCTGTGTGCCATTTTCCGTGAATACAATCGATAAACACAATGAGAAGCCTTCACTCTAGAACAGTCGAACAAAATTCCCACCCAAAACACATTCAACTGTATCAGGAATCTAATCTAATAAGTGAAAGACATCCTAATTGCATTTGGCAGATTCTTAAGAGAACAATTGTAAAGGTTTCAAGCTTGAACTCCCACGAGCTCCTTTACATTAAAAAAAACTTGAATAATATATGTTTGAGTTAACTTTGGTTAAACAAAACTTTTCTTTCAATGTAACTTTTTCAAATAACTTTCCTTGTTTTATAAAATTCTAGTAGGAGAACCTGTAGAAAAGCGGGTATTTTTTTTAATGCTCTGTATTTTATATTCTTACACTTGTACATTATTTTCGAACGGAAAACCAAAAATATACTTGTTTCAAATGTCATTTCATATAATATTTGAAATTCTCAATATTCCTAAAGATCTAACTTTATTAAGGCAACAAATTTCGAGTATTTTTTCAATCAGATGTATCTGATGTTGTTGACAAAGAGGGGAAGTAAGATTCAAACATTAAATTCTGGAAACCCTTAGCACTTTCATGCAAACTGGCGCTAGTTTGGTTTGGTTGGATGGTTTGGTTCTAGGTGGCCCACTTGGACAGGAATTAACGTTTCCCTTACATGATGGTGATGATAGTTTCCGTGGGGGTGACAGTTGAGAAATTTCCGTTTGAATCTTACTTACCCTTTATGTTTACAAAATCACATACTTCTGTTTGAAATAGTACTCGAGTAGTAATCATCTTTCAGAGCTTTTCAGAAGAAAGAAGATCTTTTAAAAGAAACGTCAACCAATTATCAAGTATCATAGAGTACGATTAGAAGATTTCCATTCAATCAAAACTGCATACACCACCGTGGAACGTTCGAAGTTACTAGCATAACGTGCATATTCTTCCCATTTTAATGCGTCCTTCTTCCGGAAAAAGAAAAGTTTTGCCACGACAAAATTGGAAATTTATTGACAAATCAACTTTGCTACTTTTACCATAAAAATTCCAACACACCAGACGAGCCAAAGTCTCGAGGATTTCCACCCCAAAGCAATTTACTTTTTCGGCACCCTCCCCGGATATGGAACTAAACTTTGCTTCCAAGTAGCGCGTGATCTTTCGGTGGCACGAGGGTAATATAAGCAGCAAAAACAGACTTACTCCCCATCGTTGTTGTATTTAAAACACGTAAAGGAAACAAAAATTGGTGAGCATTTTCATCAACTCGCATAAATTTGATTAAATGAACTTCGCTTTTTCCTCATCATCATCACCAAGAGCAGCACGGTTCTTTCTAGTGGATTTCGCCAGAGGACCCAAATTCGGGAGAGCTGCGGAAGCAGCACAAACTGAAGGCACTCTAGAAGCCCCACCGGGCATTCGCACGATTTCACATTTGATGTGTTCGTGACGAAGAAGTGTTACGTTTTTCCGTTTCCGATGAAGGTTGGTAAAGGTGCTTCGTTAACTCGGTGTTGACGCTATGCTGAGTTAAGTATAGATCTCCCGAGCGGGAAAATCGAGAGCAAAAAATCCGCTGCAAAATCCAACCGGCGTTGATGAGGCTGATGGAAAAACAAAAAAAAAAGGACCATGAATGGAAATTCAAGTAAGTCGGGGTAATACGTGCCTAGATCAGACTTAGTATGTAGTGCTGAAAATGGTGCCGTGGAAATAGAGGTGTTCAACTTAGGTTTGTCGGGAAATTTAGGGCAATGCAGCACTAATACTGATAACAGCTTTCAGGCAGTTCGAAATACACACTTAACTTGGATTATAAATTACCGCATTCCCAAAAGCTAAGTTGGCTCGGTGTATCTGTGAAATCTCAGTAGTTATTACAATTCGTTGCTGAATTCCGGTAAATATCTTAACCATTTTCAATAAATAAGATTATTGAAGTGAATCGAGGCCTGCTGTTGAGGTATGGGTAAGAAAACAAGCAAAAACAACAGAAAACAAAAAAGTTGCACAGGAATTAATCAAACATTTTTCAAATATGACGAATTTCACGCCAACTCGTCTTCGTGATTGGCAGCACCCTCTTAGAATCAGAATGAAACTTGGTGGGTGCCACTTGAAAAGGGCTTAATTTTTTGATAGTTTTTTTTTAAATCAATATAACTCAAAAAAAGAAAGACTTACAAAGAAGGAATGTATGGGTGACTTTGGGAGAATCGTCCTTACTTTTATGAAAAAATTGTAAAAATTTTTAAATCGATTCTTACACGCTTAAAAAATTTAAATTTAAAGCCAATTTGCAAACAATGGCAATCTTAGAATTGAACGGATTTTTTCTTAATAAAGGCAATATATTTGTCTAAAAGTTCGCCATACATGGCGAGATGGGCACTTTTAGGCCAAGTTTTTCTAACAACAACTTTTTTTCATGTCCTATTTTTACCGTGTATCACGCAAACTCGTCTAGCTATGGTATTCAACACCCCTATAGAATCAATAAAATCTAGATTCTAACATTTGAAAGAGAGTCAAAAACATTATATTTCCCTTTATATTAGTAAAACACAACCAAAAGTGTTTAAGTGAAAGTCATTCATAACTGCTTGTTCCGTATATTCCTATTTTTGGGGCGAAGCCATATTTGACTTCGTATATCTTTTTTTAAGTGGCAGAGTGTATGTGGCAGAAGGAAGGCCAAAATTTGTTACATTACGTGTAAAAGATATGTGGAAAAATGTGATAAAGGGGGCAGATAAATAAAAAAAAATAGCGGACGTAATATTTGAATCGTCCTACATGGATATGCATCAAGTCTCATCAAATTAGAAAATTCTAATTTGAATAAGACTTTATGCATTTAAAGAAGATTCGAATATGACGTTTTATCACTTTTCGAAATATTGTTTATGTCAATGAAAACTTTTTAGCTTGAAAAGGGTTTTATTATATTTATTTTTTATGAGAACATTTTCACGTATGTATAAGTAATTAACATAGCTTCATAAATTTAAATTATAAATCTTTAACATACAAAGTAAATTTCGTAGAAATAGCTGAAATTTGATTTTCGAAAAATAGGTACAAAGCAATGAACCCGTGCACCAGGTATTGTCTTTCCATGGCTATATAACTCTTCAAGTTCTTCTGCCATTTTCGCATAATGTTCAGCTCATATGAAGCATATGTTTTGTAATACTTTTTATTTGACTGTTCAAGTGCCCAGTCATATAGTTCTCAGGAGTTTTGATTGTGTTTCCATAGTCTTGAGCAAGGCTTGCTCTCTTTGCTATTCGCTTGCCACCACCAACAATAGCATCAAATAGACCCATGAGACGTTGCAACGAAGTGCCATTCTGCTTCCAATCCATACTGGGACTTGAAATTGCCCAAACTGGCAAAGTTTTATTATTCCTATAATGAACCGCTAATTCATGAACATAATTTTTAGCTAATTAAATTAAAATCTAGCAATTTTGATATAAACAACTGAACTGATATTGAGTCATGGGTGAATACTTCAGATATTATGATAATGCTTTTGTTTTCCAATTTATTGTCCTTCTTGTAATATACTTCAAAGTTTTGGTAATTAACAGGATAAACAGGATTTAATTGTATTATCACTAAAGTTTAATAAAATTAATAAGCCCTTTCCAAATGATAGCCTTCATTTTTCAAACATTCAAAGACCCTTAAAAATCCAAATTGTCATATTATAATTCTAATTCAATTGTCTTCTTGTTTAGGAATTATGAGAGGAAGTGGACGCGATGCAACGGTAAAAATAGGACATGAAAAAGTTTGTTGTTATGAAACACTTTTTTTTCCTAAAAAGTGCCCATCTTGCGAACTTTTAGATAATTAAATTGTCTTATTGAGAACAAATCCGTCAATTCTTAGATAGCTACTTTATGAAAATAGACTTAAAATTTAAAATATTTTTATTTAGCGTGTAAGAACCGATTTAACAATTTTCAAAAAAATTTTTATACAAAAGCTAAAACAATTTTCTAAAAGTAACCATAACATCATATTTTTATAAGTTCAGTCATTTTTAAGTTATGTTGACACTGAAAATGTGTTGTTAGAAAACTTTTTTCTTTAAAAGCTAAAAAAGGCTAATATACCCTAATGCTAATCATAATGACCTTACAGTTGATGGTTATACCGATAAATTGAAACAAAATTACTAAAAGTTTTCTGGATCAAATTCTTCCCCTTGATAAGTAACAACGATTTAAAGTACACTAAGGTCTTTTAATACCACAAAAGTTCAACTCAGTGGACGCAGTGGTTCTACGCCCTAACAAAAAGAGATCTTTTTAAACGTTTTTTCTTAACACGGTTTGTTTTCGGCGATAACTCCAGAACGGAACAACTAATTGACCTCATTC